>JABFPJ010003429.1:0-16165 GCA_022817425.1 Gryon sp. ZL-2020 | reverse complement strand
GCTTCTTCTCCACTAGGTTGAATTATCGTGGTGGCGCCCTCGTCGAATTCAATCCTCAAGTGGAAGGCGCGCACGAAATCCATCCCCAGGATACACTCGTAGTCGAGGGATGGCACCAGCCGTACGTCCAGGGCGTGGACGTCTCCCATAAACTCCACCGGGAGCAACGATTGGTCCTCGATCCTCTCGAGCATTCCATTGGGTAGGCGGATCCTTGGCTCATCGTTGGCCATGTTCTGGGCGATTCTCTTCTTCAACCACGAGGGGGCACTCTTTCCGACGTAGCTCTGGCTGGATCCGGTGTCGAAAAGTGCCTTCACTGGCACACCATCTATCCTGACCTTTAGGAACAGGCGTGGGTCCACGGTATGTGCACTCATGGGGCAGGCTAGTAGGGTACACAACGCCCTGGCCTTTTAGCGCTGGTTTCCCAAGGGACATACGCTAACCCCATGCGTATAAGCCCTTACGTCTACCATTCGTTATCGGTCCTCTGTACCAGCAGCAAAAAGAACGGGGCGTTTCTGGGCACATGTTATAAACGTGCCCTGGCTTCCCGAATTCCAGCACCCTTGTCTGGCCCTACCTGCTTCGCTCCTGTGGTTACCACCGTTGGCGCCATCGTCGGTCCCAAGCTAAACGTCGGGAATTCGCTCTCTCCCGTATCCTGGTACGTCCAATAACCTAGAGCCGTGGCTCCCAACTGCGGATCCAGGGGGTATAGCGTGGACGAAAACCGCGTAGTCCATCGGCATGGCGTTGGGGAGGCTCGCCGCCTCTTCTCGACTCTGTCTTCCAAGCGTAGCAACTTCTTCTCCTCATCGGAGGAGCCGACTCCATCGGCGCTGACGGCGCCTAACTCCGTCTCTAGGGGTGGCCCCGACGCCAGCTATCTAGCTGGGGCCATGAAGAAGAAAGCCATCTAGATGGCTTTCGTCCAATGAAATGTCTAGCCTCTGGTCCATTATCAATGCGCAGAGGCGGATCCGGTACTCTTGGAGCGTGTCACTTGCCTGCTGGCCCCGTTGGGCCAGTATCAGGCGGAGCTGGGGCCTCTCCAGGCCGATGACGTATTCGATGGCGTTCTATCGAAGCCTGAAGGCCTTCTCGAAGGGTCGTTGTTAGGATTCATGATACAAAAAATTTTTGGCGGGCGCAAAAGGTGATTTTGTGGCTCTGAAAAGGGCGAAAAAATCGCAGGGGCAACGGAAAATTATTTATCAAATAATTTCAATTAAATTAATAAATAATGTAAAAATAAAAATTTTCGCGGTCTAGAGGTTGTAAGGGGGTCGATGAGCACAGCGCTAAAAAGGGCAAAGCAAAAAAGAAATAGCTAGCAGCTAGGCAAAGCAAAGCAACGAGACAACAAGGCGGAAGAGGCAGAAAAGAAAGAAAAAATTTTTCAAAAAATGTTTTTCTTTTTTTTTTTAAATCTCATCTTTTTTTTCAACAAAAATTTTTACACAAAAAAATTTTTAACAAACAAAAATTTGTACAAAAAAAATTTTTTAACAAACAAAAATTTGTACAAAAAAAATTGTTATCCAAAAAAAAATTTGTACAAAAAAATTCAAAAAACAAATTTTTTGTTAACAAAAAAAACTTTAATAGTTTTCTCTGACTTATTTATGATAAACGATTTAAATGTACTTAAATCGCTTGTTGTGTAGTCTGTTGTTGTTGCGCGCTTCGGTCAATGACTTATGCCAGGCGGAAGCGAAAGGCGTGCAATTGACCGTTGCAACCAAAAGTTTGCTCTATAATATTAAAATTTTGGCGTCCTGTCACGGTCGCCAATTTGTCACGCGGTGGCCCGTGTAACACCGCGATGATGCTGCGGGCGAAGAATTGTGACGGGAAAATAGGGACAAATTTGTTAAAATGAGAACAGGGGGCCGATAGTGAGCAAACTTTTGGCGGGTTGGCGCATCGCGCAACATACAAGCATGCAAGAAAAAAATAAAAAAGACAAAGCAAGCGAAAGCGTGGCTTACAGTATTTATTAAGCAGTGAAAAGCTTCCTGGCAGTCTGGTAGCTCCGGCTGGGCCTGTCGGCGATGTCGTCCGTGGGAGCACGTCGAGCTAGCACGTGCGAACTCGGCACCTGAAATGTTCGCTACAAAAGAAACACACACACACACAGCGGCAACAATCTACACAAACACCGTGCAAACGCAATAGGGGAACCCGTATGCACACCGTGCACTTTGACGATGAATACGAACAAAAAATAAAGCGGGAAAAAGACGCATAGGAAAGCGGGCGCTTTCGGGCGAAAAAAATTGAAGCTGCGTGACTCGGCTTCCTTCAATTCAAAACCAAACTAACTTCCCTTTTTCGGGAAAATTGGCTCTTGCTAGAGCAGTGCCAAAATTTCGGTGGGAAGCTCGGGAGTCACGCATATTTCCCAGCTGATGTACCGGGCCACCGAGCTTGCACGGCAGGTGTCGGCATGTGACAAACTATCAATCAGCTAATAGTTCTTCCTCTCGGCCGTCGTATGCGGATCCGTAACTTATAAGTTACGATATATATATAATAAAATATAGTATAATGAAATATAAGTATATAATAAAAAGGAGAAGGGTAAACTGTATAAGAGAATCACTATATAATTTGCCTTTAGCTTTTTTGCCTTTTATATATATATATTTTGTTTTAAGGTTGCCACTCTATATTCACATGTAGAAATATACATATATAACGAAGAAGTAGGCTGAACATTAAAAAAAGCAATAACAGGATGAGAGGTGGGTGAAAGTTTAATAGTCAAAGAGTTTATAGCTTCCGTCTGCGAACCGCGAGTCACGGAGCGTCCCTTTTCATTAGACGCATCCGTTAGTGGTTATCACACACGAGGATTGGTGGGTTAACGTGGTGCAGGGACTTTTTGACACTTAGTTAACCTGCCAATCAATTGGCAACTGCTAGGGTACTTCTAGAGTGATCTAGATAATGGGAACAAATTTTTCAATTCAAGTATCGCCGAAATAATCCAGAAAGTGGGATTATTTCGGTGATATTTGGGGTCATTTGATTGCTACGCATCTCTCTCCCATTACCATCCACAATCGAAACCAGTAAAACGAGTTAATCGGGTGGTGAAATCCATAACCACTTTTGTTGGAGACGCTCACCGCAATTGGGACGGGAACCTATGTAAGTTCTGGTTCGTTTTCTAAAATAAAGATTAAATTATGATTTTATTCTGTATTGATAATTAATAAATATCAATACAGAATACTCATATAATTAAGTTACAACTAAGACCTAGTAAGGCCATCACAAGGCCAAAACATTACTACAGTTAATTATAGGAAGCTTATAGAAAGCTAATGGAAAGTGTATAGTAAGCTTATAGGAAGCTTATGGGATGCTTCTGGGATGCTTATGCGATGCTTATGAGATGTTTATGAAATGCTTATGGAATACTTATGGCCACGTTAGGGAAAGTTTGTCGGATACTTATGGGAATGTTATGGAACGCTTATCGGATACTAACGGGAGGCTTATGGAAACATTATGAAAAGCTTATGGGAAGCTTATGGGATATTTATGGGATACTTATGAGATACTTATGGGATACTTATGGGATGCTTATGGGATGCTTATGGGATGCTTATAGAAACGTTATAAAAAACTTATGGGAACCTTATGGGTTGCTTACGGAAGCTTATTGGATGCTTATGGGATGCTTATGGGAAGCTTATGGGATGCTTATGACAACGTTATGGTAAGCTTATGGGAGCTTATGGAATACATATGAGATACTTATGGGATGCTCATGGGATACTGATGGGATACTTATGGGAAGCTTAAGGAATACTTATGGGATACCTTTGGAAATCTTATGGGACGCTTATGGGAAGATTATGGAAAACTTATGGCATGCTTATGGGAACGTTATAGAAGGATAACGTAATACTTATGGAATACTTATGGAATACTTATTGGATGCGCATAAGATGCTTGTGGATTACTAATAGAATTCTTATGGGATACTTATGGAAAGCTTATGCGATACTTATAGAGAGCTTATGGAAACTTTATGGTAAGCTTATGGGAAGCTAATGTGATACTTATGGGATGCTTATGAGAAATTTATGGCATGTTTATGGAATTCTTATTAGATGTTTATGGGATACTTATGGGATGGTAAGGATATGCATATAGGATGCTTATGGGATATTCATTAGATGCTTATAGAATGCGTATGCAATGTTTATGGGATGTTTATAAAATAATTATGAGATGTTGATTGTAAGCTTATCGGAAGTTAATGTGAAACTAACGTGAGGCCAATGGGAAGCTTAGGGGTAGCTTTTGGGAAGTTAATGGGACAATGATGGAATCCAATGACCTTATGCAAAATATATTGACCTTTTTTGGAATGCATATGAAACCGTAATATAAATGAAATATAAATATATCATTCTTTTATAATTTAATGAAAAAATAAACTGATATAAAACATAAAAATTCAGATAAACAGAAAAGTAAAGGCCAAGTACAAAAAAATCTAAAAAATAAAAAACAATGACATCTAAAACATATTTAACTTTCTGAATTCTTATATTAAATCTAAAATAAAATCTTATTTTAATTCAAGCCTTATTTAATCAAAATTGGAAAACAGTCTTAAAATTTGAAAGAAATGAAAAACATAATAATATAACTTATCAGTAAAATTTTTCCAATATAAGGTATATAAGGTACTGATATCATTAAATATGGTCAAGTGCATTTGCAAATTTTACTTGAAAAATAAATTTAAGGAGTGAATCTAGAATACATGCTAATTTATGAACTACTATGGTTAAGTGCATTAGCTAACTTTAAACCATAAAGTAATAGAATACTAAACTCTAAAATTATCATACTATAACGTAAAAAAAAGTAATCAAAAAAATATGTACAATATAAAGAACATACAAAAATTAGATTATGTTAGTTTCGTTAGTTTGGTTAATCTTGTTAATCTCGCTAGATATACAGTTTTACATACTTCTTAGTTTCACTAGTTCCGATAGTTTCGTTAGTTTCGATGAAAAATGAAGAACTTGGCGCGAACCATATTTACATGAATTCAGTATTAACCTCTACAACATATGTAATGTAACATATAAACAAGATTATGGTTCGCGCCAAGTTTTTTATTTTTCATCGAAACTAACGAAACTATTGGAATGAAACCTTTTTTTTGCATGTTGCTTATATTTTATATATTTTTTTGATTACTTATTTATGTTAGGTTTTAGTTTCATAATTTTGGAGTTTAGTTTCCTATTATTTAACGTCTAAAGCTATCTAATGTACTTAACCATGTTAGTTAATAAATTAATTTTTATTGTAGATTCACTCCACAAGTTGCAGATTTTTCAAATAAAATTAGCGAATGTACGTGACCATATGTATTGATATCAATACCTTATATTCACAAAAATTTTAGTGATCAGTTATACTAATATTTTTTTCATTTTTTCAAATTTTTTTAGATGGTTTTCCAATTTTGCTTAAATAAGGTTTGAATTAAAATAAGACTTTACATTAGGTATATTTAACTTTAGGTATATTTAGGTCTTGCTTTGGCCTTACTATGTCGCAGTAGTAAGAACTTTGCAATAATTATGCCAAAGCAGGCTCACAGATACATAGCACTATCATATAATAACCATGTTAATATAAATGAATTACAAAATAACTGATAGCCATATTTTAGACATGTTTTACTCTCATTACCTAGTACTAGTAACTTATTGGCCATAACTATGCCATCGGAGGCTCACAGATAAGCTGTTATGTTGTTAAAATCATTCGTATTGTACAATTTGTCGTATAATGATTGTTTAAAGCAAATGATTGGCCATATTTGATAATTATAATTCGGTCATTTTTTGGCCTTATTGTCTTTTATTTATTAAATGTTGACCTAGGCTGGACCTTAGGATGTATATAAATGTGCTATGTCTATATCAGTACTGGAATTATGTTACATATTACTATGTAACATTGATGTATTAGTCTGAAATACAAGCAAAATACTAATCATTATTGATAGCTATGATTTGGCCATTTCTTGGCCTAATTATTTAATATTTCTGAAATGGTGGCCTCAATTGGGCTTGTAGTGGTTCATAAATGTATTATGTTTGTATATGAACTGTAATTATGAAACATATTATCATATAACATTAATGTATTAGTCTTAATTACTCGTCCGGACACTGAATATAAAGAAGAAAAAGAAGGAGAAGAAAAAAATGACGTTTCTTAATTTGCGCGAAAAATGGCGATTTTTGGATGTTAATATCTTGCGAACGGATGGACCAATTTAAAATGTTTTTTAATTTATTTTCTTCAGAGCAATGATGGCAACATTATTATAGCAAGAAAATTGTGTATTTTATTGCTATTATTGCTTTTTTGTATGTTGAAAAACGCCATTTGTTCGTATCTGAAAAGAGACACGGTAGTGCTGGCCGCACAAAAACGATCGTTTCTTTGTATTTGGCCAGAGACACTACCATGTCTTTTGATTTATGATTTATTATTTTATGTGAACTACGCAATAACATTACTTTTGTTTTTTAACATTTATTATAAATTTGTTAATATTCAGCCAATCATAATGAATTAAATATCATTTGTAAATTGTGTTGTATAATTTCAATGTTATCATCATTTAAATATCGACGGTTGCGTCAAAGAAGTTGCTATCTCGGCGAGTGCTTGAGGAATGTGCTATCTCAAAAAATGGCTCATTTTTTGACTACTGCTAGGTGGCTTTCTTTTTTGTGCCCAGTGTATAATATAAATAGTATGGGGCCAAGGACAGAGTCTCGTGGAGCTCCAAATTTAACATCCAAATCCAAAGAGACAGAAATTTTTTTATCAAAAAATATCTGTCTGTTGTCTAAAATGCTCTTTTCATATCTAAAAACAAAATTCCGACTTTCGTTTATGCGTACAAGTTTTCCAATTATGCAAAACAAAATTTAACGCTGTCTCACGAAAATGTTTGTTTCGAAAACCTCACTGTTTATTTACTTTTATGTTATTTGAATTTAAGTATATCATAAGTTGTTCTTTCGCTATTGTTTCCATATATTACTTTTTCAAAAAATGATAATTTATTAAAAGGTACAAAATTGATTGCTTTACTGGTGTTTTTGATTTTTCTTATTGGTGTTATGGGTGATATCTTCTATTCGTTAGGCATTATGATTTCATCGAAAGATAATTTAATATTAAAAGCTAATGCTTCAGAAACGACTTTTATAGCTTCTTTTATTGTTCTAATTGAAATATTGTGAAAAATCATATCATCATTCAATCATATTTATTAATTTTGAAAAAACTGCAATAGTTGAAAAGTTACTTATTACAAGAAAAGATTAATAGCTGAAAAGTTACACATCATGAAACAAAAAAACAGTATGAAAAAAATAACAGATATCGATAATCTCAGTTTATTATATCACAACTTAGTTCAAAATCTTTAAATCCGCTCGCGAGTCATTACACCAACTTCCAATAGTGCGCAGTATAATACAACTATACACATTTGAATGTCTGGTTGAGAATACTTGTCGAATTTAACGTATAAGATTTACTTTTTGTGTCAAAGTTCAATCTAATAGAAAGTACTTGTTGTTGCTTATCAAAAATGTTGAGCTTCTATAAACATACAGACACATTACAACAAAAAAATGGAATGGTAGAACATGTTCTACAAAAAAACCATCATAACAATTAACTAAACAATTTTAAACAAAAATAATGACATTTCGAAAGATATCAAAATTAGATTCACAAATTGTAATTTGTTGATTTTCTTGTGCTAGTCATATCAATATTTTCATTGTCCAGGTCGAACTTTGTTTCTCGTTGGCTTTTATTTCAATGTTTTTATCTCATTTATAAAAAAAGTTTTACAAATTATTGATTACAAAAATGTTATGTTATGTTCCTTACGTGGAGGATGAAACGTTGGCAAATCAATTAATCTAATGAAAGAAAAAGTCTCAAGGAATTCATTTTCAATTTACTCCTAGCGATCACGGTATTATAAAATTTGATATTTAGATAAAGGAATCTTGAGACGTCTCACATTATTCTATATATTCAACATATTTTTAATTTGTAATTTAAAAATATTTTAAAGATAGGTGAAGTTATATAACACTTACATTACATCTTATTTATTATTCATTAATATCGGTTTAGATCAAAATGATATGGTGACTGTAGCTATGCCATTATCTCTAACAAGGTTAGCTTCATCACAGAATATAGCAAATATATCTATTATTCATCAAAGTCATCGTAATATTATTAGTTGATTTGTAATAATAATTTTGATTATGACTACACCCAAAAAAAGTCAGCGTTATATTCAACTCCATAATAAAGTTGACGGTTATGGGTTTAAATGAAAGCGCCGCGACGTAAAAGCAAGTTAAAACTATTAGTTAATGCTACTCCTTATTACGGTTGCAATGAATCGGTAGAATTAACCACTGAAGGGATTGATTCAAGTTTTCGTGGAGTAAATATTACTCCCTCAATGCCGAAAATAAAAATGGCTCAAATTATGTTATCAATTCAAAAATAAAAATATATATGTTACTGATATATATTTATTTATTAATAAATGATAAAACTTTTATTTTTAATAATTTATTATTTATAATTCATATAATTAAAAAATAATATGCCTGAAAATTAAATCTAATACATTTATAATTATAATTATATTGTATGTATATATATGTTGTCTTCGAAACTCGACTTTAACGTCGAGTAGCAGTTTGTTTACGCACACGCATTGAAAACAATTCATTGTTAGAAATTGTGTTCTCAATTATGGCCTGTACAAGTGATTCTGATTCTACATGTTTTAACAAGTATTCATATAAGTCGATTTTATTCATAAATAAAAAAACTTTGATTGTATTATACGTGAGTTTTACCAATAACATTGGGAAAAAAGAACAATATTTTATTTCAGTTGAACGATTTGTTCAAGGACTTGTTTGAGACAGATGAATGGATCATACCTTATATTATTTCTATGGAACATGATTATATTTCACATGATCCAATTATATTTCACATGAATCAATAATTGAAGATGCATTTGCAGTTAGCATTAATTTATAGCAATATTGTTATTGCTATAAATTAATTTACTTCATTAGACATGTTTTTTTAATTTTTATAATTAACTCACAAATTTTATTTTTTTATTATTTAATATTAATAAATAAAGATATTTGAAAAATATTATTCGCTCGCATCCGCTTGGCTATTTCTGTAGGACTGGACGATAGCGTTGCCCTCTGGCGGACACGGACATTAAGAGAGACTTGTGGAAACGTGAAGTTGCAAAGGGCTGGTTTGAACCACACTTTTGATATTTTATTTGCGAAAAACTAGTTTTACCCGTATAATTCGATCAGGATTCGTCATCAAACGATTATTTTTATAGAAAAAAATTATCGAAATTCCGAAATACTTCGAGGTATTCAAGTAAATCTTATGATGATACGCGTGATCGACGCCATTTTGTTGATAAAAATCATTCATACAAAAAGAATTATCGACATCACTCAAGATCAAGATCTTGGTCATATCATTAAAGAAGATATAGATCATGTTAAAGATACACATCAAAATCGCATTCCCCGAAGTTTTTCGCGGGCGTACTCGACGCGCACCACCGAAGTACTTTCAACATGAGAATGGCAAAGTTTACTAGGAGTTAAAATATGATAAGGATTGTCATAGACGAGAAGATTCAAGTCGACCTGAACAAGAAATTTCTAGTAATCGAGAGCGAGAAAATGTACGTCGTTACAAGCGTGAACTGAGGGGTACACTTGAGGAGTGCGAGCAGCTATCGAGAGAACTCTGCCAAAAGAGCATCTCCCGCGAGGAATGCCCAAAAGTACTCCTAAATATTCCTCACCTTCTAACGACAAATCACAGGATTCCTCGGATTCGGAAAATTCTTCGACTTTCGGGGAGAAGGGAGTTAGCTCTTACAATCCCACGGTCGATAATACAGGTAACAAGGATGACTCGTTTTTAACGACGGATTTAACTTCCCAAGGCTACAAAGAAAATCGAACACTAAATAAAATGGTAACTAACTCCAAAATGTTAAAATTACTTGGAGACGACAAGCCTGGCGGGGAAACCGGTCCTCACTTGAATGAAGTGTTAGTACAGAGATGACTCAAAATATTAAAAGATGGTCCTTCTAAAGAAAATAAAGAGACACTTCTAGGTAGATACCCGGGTAATTTTACCTTATTGCGAGGACCGGAGTTAAATGCAGATGTAAGATCTGTAATATCTTCAGCAGTATTAAAAAGAAATAAAGCTCAAAAAGTCTTGCCTCAAAAGATAACCTCGCAGCTTCTGTGACAGCCACAAAAAGAGCCTTATCATATGTTTTAGATGTATCAGCGAATCAAGCTGAACCCAATAAAGACTTGTTCATGTCCTTATAACTCAGCAAGAATTTCACTTGACGTGATCTATAATATATCAAAAACGAGATGCCTATTAATCTCACCAGGGATGAATCTAGCAACAAAAAATGCGGGAGATGCAAGCGATATCGACGAATTTTTGTTTGATTCGAAATTCTCAGATCAGATTAAAGATGCTCGTCACTGGAGAAATCGGCTAAATCTCAGCCTAAACAATCGGCTAAGCAATCCTCTTCGGTAAGAAGCCTTTAAACTTGAAATACCCTGTCAAGAGAAATCATGGTTCAACATGATTGACAGGGACCAAGAACATCAACAACACGAGCAAGCCGAACTAAAACAACTCACAGAGTCGCCATTAAGGGTAAGTAATCGAATCAAATATTTTCATAAAAAATGGTTAGATATTACTGATACAGAAATTATCTTAGAACCTGTCTTAGGATTCAAAGTCCTTTTTACATTTAAACCATTTTGTGAAAATGTAAACAATGAACCAAAATTGTCAAAAAATAATTTGAATTTATGTAAATTCGAAACAAATGTTCGAAACAAAAAAAAACAAAAACAAAAACCAAAGACAAGACAAACCAAATGCAAAAAGGAGATTTATTTTAAATCTTAAAAAGTAAAACCAGTTTATTAAAGCTCCACATCTCAAAAGTTTGGAAAACTGTCATTAGAGTTATCTCAAAAAATTATTTTTTCGAAACCCTTGATTTGACAGATGCATATTACCAAATTTCAATACATAAGTCATATACAAAATATTTAAGATTTATATTTAAAGGAAAAGTATATGAAGAAAAAAGCTGCTTATTTCCATCTCAACAGTGCAAATTTTTTGGTTTCATTATTATTTTAAATCGTTTTTGTTCTTGCCTGAAGAAAAAATATTTAGTATTGCTAAACAAGCCAAACATTTAAAAGAAAATCATCTAAGTAAAATTAGAGATTTGGCAGTTTTCATTGGTAATTTAATTGCAGCGTGTCCTGTCACAAGTTATGAACCAGTCTATGTGAAATCACCGGTAAGACAAAAGATTTTAGCACTTTAAAATAATACCGACAATTATAAGCATTTACTTATGTCAGATGAGGCATTAGAAGAAATAAAGTGGTGTTTGAAACACATAAAAAGTCCATATGTCGAAACTCCATCAGAAGTAATTCGTTTAAATTAGAAATTTTTTCTGATGCTTCTCTGAGTGGTTGGGGTGCTCATGGAAATGGACGTGCTCATGGTTGATGGAATCCTGAGAAAAAATTAGAGTATATTTTTTTAGAACTTTTTTAGAACTTTTTAGAACTTAAAGCCGTGTTATGTGCTCTGAAATGATTTTTCAAGGATATGCACTCTTGTGAAATATTAGAGTTGACAAAAGCACTGCTATTTGTTATATTAATAAGAAAAGCAGTGTACAATACCAGAAACTTGCAAAATTAGCAAAAATTATTTGGCAATGGTGGAAAGAAAGAAATATGCTTATAATAGCGTCATAAATTAAGTCTAAAGGGAATACAGAACCAGACAGACATTCGATAATTATTTCAGAAGAAGCCGAATGGAGTTTGTCACAATCCGCATTCAATAGGATAAATAAACAATTTGGACCTTTTCAAACTGATTTGTTTGCCACAAACATAAAAGCAAAATGCAAAAGGTTTGTATCATGATTTCCAGACTCTGAAACGGAGTCTGTAGATGTTTTTACATTAGATTGGAAAAAATACTTTTATGCTTTTCCTCCTTTTGTTCTCTCATGAAGATTTCAAAATAAGATCGCCGAAGCAAAAGGGGTTCTTGTTGTACCATACTGGCCTTTTTAGCCATGGTTAAACGATTGTTACTCTCAGAACCCCTAATTTTTCAACCAGACATTAATTTGTTGACATGTCCTTTCAAGCCGCAACCTCCAATAGCAAACAATCTTTTCCTGGTGGCAGGTCACTTATCTGCAGCGCCTTATCGGTCTGAGGTGTTCCAGAGTCTGCACTGGAAGTAATGACGGTGTTTATCACACATTCGCCAATCTAACAATACGAGAAACCTTTGAGACTCTGGTGGGAATTTCGCCAATTATAAAAAGTTCATGTTTTTAATCTGCCAGTGGAGAAAGTTTTAGAATTTTTAAGTCTTTGTCTGAGAAATGTTAATTGTTACGGGACTTTTAACTCGTACAAATCTGCGATTTCTTTGATTAATAAGAATGATGTAGTTAACGATCCAATTATAAAAATATTTTGCAAAGTAGCGGCTGCTCAAAAAGCTCAAACTCCAAAGTACAATACTATCTGGGACCCTACGCCAGTACTTGAATATCTAAGAAAAATTTATTCACATGAATCACTTTTATTAAAAGATTTAACGATTAAAGTAGTCACCTTAATGGCGTTGATAACCGCTCATCGCGTTCAAAAATTTTAGTTTATACGAACATCTAATATAGTAACTTTAGATCTAGGTGTCCAATTTAAGATACCAGATCGTATAAAGAATTCCAAGGTTAATAGGATGCAGCCAGTCTTAAAACTTCCCTTTTACAAAGAAAACGCGTCTTTGTGTACGGCGTCGTTGTTAAATACTTATATCAAAAAGACTGCATCCTTACGTAAAAGCACTTGTCTTATTTATATCGATTAAAGCTCCATATGAGTAAGTTTCGACACAAACAATACGTTGCTGGATAAAAGTAGGTCTGCCAGAAGGTGGCGTGAGCAAAGTATTTAGTGTTCATAGCATTCGTCATGCTGCGACATCCAAAGCTGCAAGATTAGGTGTTAATATGTCACAATCAAACAAACCGCGGTTTGGTCAAACAAATCAAAAACGTTCGCTCATTTCTACAACTTGCTCCTTGCAGACCTCAAGGACGAAAATTTATAGTATAATTATATAATCAGTCGAACTCTAAGTGAAGTTCGATCACAATTATACAGGAAGTCTCGTCCGAAGAGATTTCCCTCCCTAAGGAAATATATTCATCCCGGCAACTTAGTAACTTTAAAATCAAATGAGGACTTTCAGCGCGAGAGCATGACAGTAAGACGGGGTCATCTAGTAGGCAGAATTTGAACTTTAAAATAGTGTGGAGTAAATCTTATAACTGACGCTACTACAATTCAAATCTCTTCGGACGAGATTTTCCGTATAATTATAATTGAACTTCACTTGGAGTTCGTTTAATCACATAAGTTTATTTCTCCTTTATACACTTGCAGATTCTTCCTCGCTATCCATTTTGAAATAGAAAAAAATCTCTGCAGACACTAGTAACAATCACTATAGATAATGTAAGCTTAAGGATATATGGGGTTATGTTTCTATGCGCAAGACAGCTACCTGTGCCTGCGCAGATATATAGATGACTTTATAATCATAACGAGCGTTTCCGTTTCCGAGTCAATGCTCCTAGAGAGATTTGAGTGTATATTTATTAAATTACAAACAAAAACTTACACGGAAAAGATAAATATGTAATGAAATTACAATAAAAAGATTTTTTCAAGATATTTCTAAAGTCGGTTCACAGTTATTAATGAATTATCAAATTTTTGGTTAGATAAAGTAAGACATTAGTAATACTGACAAAATTATAGTTTAATTAATATCAAGAAAAGCTAAAGTAACATAGTCAACGCATAACTCGCTAAGGAAATTTTATGCAAAGAAAATAAAGTGGCAAGATAACACATAAGTAAATAAAAAAGAAGCAAAACAAGGGGTCTTAAATTACCCACAAATAAACGATAAGAAAAGGCAAGAGAAGAGAGACGGTAGGCATTCAAGCAGGGAGGCGGCGACAGCAAGAGGAGTGATAGTCCGGTAGAGTCTTTCCGACCAATGCGAGAGCATACTCAAGTAGAACGATTTTCTCCAAAATCTTGGCTCACTCGGTTGCGACCGTTACCGCCCAACTTCGCTTTACTGTTACCCGCCAATCGTTGAAGAGCCTAAACCGCGAGTAGGGGCGAAATATTCCCTTGCGGTGACTCCTCCTGTCCCTCACGTCCCTCCACTTCAGTGGCGTTACTCAGCAACGTGAAACGACGTCTTTCGTTGGGTCAAATGTCTGTCCGACACCCTGACAAAATATGGGTGGCTCCAACGGGACCCACCGTTGGAGCCACCCCGAGTAGCCGTAAAGTCAATCTACCGAAAGCAAAGACATTGTGCGGTACCTGGGATAGCAAATCGATGGTGCTGTCGATACTTCGTTGGCAGTAGCGATTGTCCTCTGCTATAGCAATGGAATCCCTCGTAGATTCCCCCTTGCCTTTACAATTTCATTTAATTTGCAAAATATTATCGATTGATACCTCAGAAAAGGTAAAATAAGATAGCATATAATCAGATTATATTATCACCAAAATTACACAAAACATAATCCTTAAAGGGCATTAAGGGTGAGGGCAACTTCAAAATTGTAAATAAGAATACGGATCGGATTTTCTGCTTCAAAATACGAAAGTTTTGTTTTGAAAATTTTTTCCGATTCACGCTAGATTTCACTGTAATAATATTTTGTTTCATGAACCTGAAAGAAAAAAATGGAACCACTGAAATATCTCTAAAAATTCCAAAGTAACCGGAAAAACGAAAAAAAAAACAAAAAATATATCGAATATTCTTTTGAAGACTTTTCTAACGGTACCCAACTTGACACCCAACCCTCCTCCCTCCGGGGTGAGAGACAATTTTAAGATCTTAAACAGAATCAAATAAAAAATGTTCGAAATGTTCTCCATATTCATGACAATAAAGAAGTCGATAAAATGCTTCAATAAAATGTATGAACTGTTGTGAAGAAACTAAAGCTTATTCATCAATTTGTAGTTCTTTGTAGTTGTCGCAGTTCATGTAAGACCAGGGATTTAATTTTAAACATGTTTTTCATGAGATATTTTCATAATAAGAAATCCAGGGGAATAAAATCTGGGGACCTAGCTTGCCGTTCAATTGCTTTTTTTCGTCCAAGCTATTGTGAAAACGAAAACGTGACAAATATTAATTCTAATACAGTTATGTCGTTTACTAAAATTAGATAAGATACCTTTTTGCAAAAAATCAGGTAACCTGACAATCCACGCCGACCCTTGGAGGTGGAGTGGGTGACTGAAGGCTGAAAATTCATGTAATAGCGACAGAATTCTGATGCAACTTGGAAATCTACTGTAAGTAACTCTACTTTCTCCCTTAACCCAACGGTTTTGGCAACCTGTCTGTTGCCAAACCGTTTTCATTTCTTACAGTCCAAGAGTGCACAAAATTAAGGTGATTTTTCAATGCTAATACACCGGAGTTAGTGTGTTTTCAAATTAGAAATCATTGAAAATGAACTGAACTTTAAATTCATCGTGGGAGAATGTTTTCGTTGAAGAAAATTTGAATTTTGTTGTTTACTTTTTGCTCCGTAACCTCTCCCGTATTTTTTCAATCTCCTATATACTATAAAAAACGGGGGAGGTTACGGAGTAAAAAGTAAACAACAAAATTCAAGTTTTCTTTCACCAAAACATTCTCCCAGGATCAAAGAAGTCGTCAGTCGTCAGTCGTCGTCAGTCGTCAGTCGTCAGTCGTCGTCAGTCGTCAGTCGTCGTCAGTCGTCAGTCGTCAGTCGTCGACAGTCGTCAGTCATCGTCAGTCGTCAGTCGTCATCAGA
>JABFPJ010003428.1:0-16165 GCA_022817425.1 Gryon sp. ZL-2020 | reverse complement strand
AAAAAAAAAAAAAAAAAAAAAAAAAAAAAAAAAGGATAAAAATACAACAAAATATGGTTCGTATCCATAAAAAACGAGGAAGTCGCGTCAGAGATTCAACATATAATTTATCCGACGAATTACTCAGCGCAAGACGTCACGACTTATTGAGTGTTCATTTCAAATTCAAAACATAATTCCACGCAGTGTCGTAACACGCGTAGCGCTCGACACGTCTAATGACCCGCGATTCATTCAAATTCCATCGGAAGTATGGCGAAAGAGAGCGACAACTGCTGTAGTCCCAAGGGCAAAGCTTCATAACAAAAACAAAAACAAACAAGTAGACGATGACCCCGCGTGTCTTCTTTCCTCCACTCTTGCTTCCATTTTTTTTTATAAATTCATTCTACTTTCAAATTAGATCCAACATTAATTGTCAAATTGGATAGAAAAAGAAAAGCATAAACAAAGAAAGTAAATAAAAATAAACAAAGCAAAACAAAAAGTATCATTGACACGTGTATGAAAAAAACGTCGCTCGGGGAAAGGGAAAATTTTCCGCTGTGCGTTGTCATGATGAGATCTCACGTTCGGTTGTAAATAAAAGGCGCTTGGCAACACGCGCACGCCTCGCGCATCGCCATTGACGATCGCGACACGAAGACGAAACGAAGGCACGAATTGTCGTCGCGACAAAGAAGAAAAGGGTCCGTGTCGCAGTGACGTAATGGCGTGACAACAAAAACATGGCGCCGAATGTAAACAAAGCTCGCGGAAGAAAAGGAAAGTTTGCGCAATGTAAACAAATAAGCGGCAACAAAACAAGACAATGCAGACACATAAACAAAATAATACAAACAAACAAAAACAATAACATTATTGATTGACATTCATTCATATATACAAATTGGCTCACTATACATATATACATAACTTATATGCATTTTTATCTATTTTTTTGTCAGTCTTTTTTTGCAATTACACGTTTGATTGTTATTTTTGTCTTTTTTGTTGTTGTCCATTGACTCGGTCGATAATAAGACAACGACATATTTACGTCAATAAACATGTATCAATTGCACAATTGCATTGTAAGGGGGGGAGGAGGGGGGAGGCATTGAGAATAGAAAGGAGGGGGCGTGAAGGGAGTATGGCATTGCGATGGTCGGTGGACGAAAAAACAAAGGGAAATGGCGTTTGTTTACGCGGCGCGTGCAAAACAAGGACAGAGAATAAAACGCAAGGATGGCTCACCTCGAATTGCCAGTGTGCGGATTGTAACAACTGCTTAGCTTGTTCTCGGGCGCAGCCTGCCGCCAGCATGAACTGATTGATCATCACCTGCTCGCGCAGGGCGTCCATTTTCCGCGATTGCCACCGGTTAAGGTGCCTCGAATTGCACTTAGGCTGCTTGGCTCTTTCGGTGTGTTAACAAAATCGAACGCAAAAGTCCGGGGGCCCTTCACTGCTGCAGTTCGCGCCGAGTCACAACACGCGTGACGGCACCGAGCGCGGCTGCTTGTTTTGTAAACTAGACTCGGCCGCCGCTCATCCCCGGACGACGCAGGGGCGCGGGGTGCGGGCTCCACACGCCGAAGTGTGACGTCACGCGACGAACGCAGGGACGTACATCGGCGGGGCACTGTTTTCGCCATAAACATTTTTCATGTCTTTCAGCAAAGCATAAACAATTCACATTTTGTGGAACAAACAAAGAAAGAGATTGTTCAGGATATTGGATGATATTATTTTTTATTCAATTTTGGGAAATTTCAGATTTTGTTTTAAGTAATGATTTGAGTCATTGAGATTAGACATAATTAGAGCAATTATTCATTTTGCAACATTCTAATAATGTTTATGAAATGATGAGTCGCTTGAAGGCAAAATATTTATTTCTAGAATTATGTTAATTTAAAATGAATACAAGTAGTATATTGTATATAGTACTACTTAATTTTGAGTTATTTGATAAAATGATATCAATAGATAAAGAAATAATTGTTTGACATGAAAGTAATATTTGTTGATACAATTTTTGTAATCATTTCTGCTTATTTCACAGTCAGTGACGTATGAAGTTTACATAAATCGTATACTTGGCATACACATTATATTTGCATTAGGTTTTTATAAATTTGACTGTCTATGTGTTATTTTTAGTTGTATGTAGTGGCATAAATGATTGCATAGGTCTTTTTATTATGTGATGTGATAAGATTGTAATCCTGAGTTAGGGAATGTTATTGAATTACATATTTCGCTAGAGTTTTTTTATTCTTCTATAAATAAAAAAAATGTTTTCATTATACAGAGTAATGAAAATCCAAAAGTATTGATGCGCATTATCCATTTTTTTTCTATTTTACTAATTTTTTCTTCAATTTATGCATTTTTTATTAGACTTTTATTATGGCGTATTCGGTATACAACAATCACTTGTATTAATAAAGGACAGACTTATGTGATTTGAATTGTCTGTCCTTTATTAATACAAGTGATTGTTGGATACCGAATGCGCCATTAGAGTAGAGGTTTTGGTAATATAATCTATCTTTTCTTATTCCTTTGCTAAAAAGAGATACAATATTGTGAGGAACTTGTAAAGTATAATAGTACTTATTTGTTATATTGGTAATAGTGATATAAGCAAGAACTATTCTGTTATTATGTTCAAGACATAAGTCTCACTTGAATGTAACCTAACTAAGTTTTTGTTATGAAATATTTGTTAAACAATACTCAAAAATGCAAGAAAATAAGGACAAATGCTGTTTATTACAAGAATATAAATATCGTTATCAGTAAGGGTGATAAATTATTAATTTAAAATATATTTTTTACAAATATTTGCAAATTGCTAAAATTCTTATTTTGTAAGTTAATGTCAACTATAATAAATGTATCTGTAATAATTATAATAATATATCAGTTTAACTAAGAAACTTAATTTAATTTAATTTGATTAATAATTGAAGAGTTTATTTATTAAATTAAAATATGATTTAATAATAATAAATAGTAAGTAAATAGAAAATGTTATTTTTTTGCATTAAATCTACAAATGTGATTAATATATTCCAATTTTATTAAATAATTATAATAATTATATTTATTTATTAAACCAAACTTGAATTCTTTTAATTTAATAATTTAATAATTTTAATTCTTTTAAGCGTGAGCTCTGTCTTAGACAAAAAGTATAGAGAATATGGTGGAGAATTTATGTTCGATGGTCGTGAAGACACATGCTGGCAATCCTCATCTGTAATTAAAAATATACGTTTGAATATTAGGAATCTATTTTTTAAAAATAAAAACAGGTTTAATTTTCTAAATATTTTTTAGGGACCGTCACACAAGATATCTTTGAACTTTACAGAAGATATTCTTATATCAAAAATAGAGATACAATTCCAAGGTGGATTTGCAGGAAAGGAAATGGCAGTTTTTGGAAAATGCGAATCCCTGGTCGAAACATTTTATCCAGAAGATATTAATTCAACGCAGTTCTTTTCCTTGCCATACGAGTTGTATACAAACGAACTCCAACTTGTTTTTTCCGAAAGTTACGACTTTTTTGGTAGAATTATAGTTTACAAATTGTGTATACATTAAAATGTATAATATACACTAAATAATGTACATATGTATGATAAATTACATTTTTTTAAAGTTTTGTATTTTTAATTAATATATAAATTATTGATAAATTATTTGGGTATATTTAATTGTGACTTAACTTGAAATTATTAAGCATTGTGATAAGAGAAATACTTATTATTGCAGCATTGTGCAAGAAATACTTAATATACATAATTAAAGGTACATGGCAAAAAAATTAATAAATTTTACTCAACTTATCATTAAAACTTACTAAAAATTCATGAAAAAATTATCAAAAAATCAGTCATTTTTAATGAAAAGGTGAGTAATTTTTTGCAAAATCTTGCTCCCGTCCCTGCATTACTAAAAGTTAAGTAAACTTTATTAAATTTTTTTCGCCGTGTAAATTATATACACGATATCAAATTTGTAATATGACATTTTAAATGAATTACGAAATACTGATAACATATCTTTTTATGAATTAAAGTTGTTAAATGAATTCTAGAAATTTATAACATTTCAATTTAATTTTTTAAATTTAGATTATAATATAGTTTTTACTATATACAAACTATATACCACATTTTATGTAGTATATATTTTTTTTATTAAATATTTATTACAAATTTAAATTACATGTAGTAGCTTACAAGAAGTGATTTTTATTCTAAAATTAAACTGAAACTACGAAATGTAATTCATTAAAAATACATTTAACATTACTTTTTAATAATTTTAAATCTATTTTTAACGAATTATTTAAAGATGTATCATAATAAAATAGTAAAGTTACATTTCTGTTTGCAATATATTCAGTAAAACAATATCTCATAAATTATCTTATTATACTAATAAATGACCAAAATTAATGAATAACTCATAAATAAACATAACATAAAATACATAATAAACATCTTATAAAAAATGAAACTATAATTCATCCACAATATTGTTCCGGTATTACAATATCTGTACATAAGTTACATAAGTTCTCATAATCTGCTTTATTTAAGCATTATATATGCATTATAATTCAAATGAATCCAGTGAGATAAAGCGTCTTTCTTTTTTCTATTTTTCAACCATAATAATATCGAATTCTAGTAGTTGTATTTTTTCTCCGTCATTTGTAAAGGAACTTATCGTTCAATGCAAACAATAACACCTTCACAAGCAAAATTTAAAACATATGTTTTGTACTAACAAATCGATACGGATCATTGATAGAATGATCAAAGCTGTTGCTTTATGGTGACCTTTGCTAAATACATGAGAACTAAATTAATTGGATATTTATGTGATCTATTCAGCGAGATAAAAGTTTCATCGTGTTCACGTGCCAGCTTATGCTACAATCAACCAGACAGAGGTGAAAATGAAACAAGTCTTAAGTAAGACATGATCTCTCCACGACGACCTTAAACGACGACTTTTACATCCACATACCACATTAAAGTGACATGTTCACAGAAAAATGTATGGTCATTTCAAAATAAAAATAAAACTAAGCAAAGTGTTATAATCAACTTAACCTAAAGGCTCTTCAATTATAAGATATTATTAAATTGATTTACTTCTATTTTAGAAAATTTCCATCAGTCTACCGATGGAAGTATACTGGAAAACTGTAGCAAAAATGAAGGAGAAATTCTTGAAAATAAAAACGTTTAATAACATCAAGTGAAGATAAAAAAAATCGAAGTAATTGAAGGTAAATGTAAATGATTAAAAAATTCTTCATATTTTGATATTAGGAATGTAAAAAATGGAGAAGAACATTAAATATACACTGTAACAACTTGACGTATGGGAAAAGCGAGGCTTCTATAAAATAAGTTGCTTTTAAGTTTAAAAATAATACTTTACTTCAGCATCGAAACGCGAACCTTTCAAGTTAAGACCTGTTCTTGCATGGTTTTCATGTCCGACTACCATCAATAGGCAACTTGGGTAGGCGAGCCATGACCTCCTGTCTATCTACAGTCAAGATGTACGTGACAGACAAGCGGATATTCCGCACGGAAGTCGCATTAGATTCAATACTAAGCAATGCACACATGTGCGCGCCTTTTATTTCATCTTTTATTCAATTCTATTTCTTTGAATAAACCTTATCAGATTTGATCATTCTTCTTTCCATTCAGCTGGATTATAATAAATCGCTTCTGGAAGTTTACATCATAATTACACGCTTGCGCAAAAATTTTTCGCTGTCGCCTTCTATAAGATAGTTTATGACTTTTTTTTTCAGATTCAAATGATCATTTTTTGTTGCATTACTCATCTTCAATAATATTCAACATTTCATTGGAATTTATTACTGGAATTCATATTATGTAATGGAAAAGTAATTGAAATATTTACGATAATTTGAACGTAACTTAGACACTGTAATTTCGTATTTATTCTTTGCAACCAAATTGATTTCTCTAAAAAAATTCTTTCAAAGATAACAATTTTTCAAACATTTTGCAATAGTTAATATCTTTTGTATACCATCAGCCAAATAGAAAAAAAAAGATTTCTTTGAAATGAATCTATTTTGTCTTCAGACAATGTATAACTTTTATGAAGCAAAATCTTTGTTAAAGATTGCGTCAAGATCAATTTGAATTTGCACATGCACGTGAAGCTAGACAAAAGAAAAGCACGTTATCCACGTCGATTACTAATTCAGTTCACTTCCCCATTCCACGCAAACGCATTAACAAATCTGAACTCGCACTTTCTCAATTCAAGTATCATTCCCACAATGCAAAATTACGACAGACCTTTCATGGTCGTGTATATATAGATGTATCAGATTTTTTCCCACCGAGATTGTTAACGCGTATCATTATATTGAATTATCTTAATTCACTCTTCCATCTTCATTGAGATGCGGATACTCGCGATTCAAATTTTGCATGTCCAATTTTGCGCCATTCAATTTTAATGCGCATCATGTGAAGTCAAATTAATAGTCCCTTGTTAAAGATTCATACTAATTAATTAGACAAAATCGCTATTCTATAAATCTGTTAAAACATGCATTTTTATACTAAAACTACATATTTGCAAAAATAAAATCCATTTAATCTCGAAGGTTTGGAGAATCAACGGAAATGATGGATTATAACGTCGCGTTTTTCTATTACAAAATGCATACAAATTGATAAGCAGATCCATCATTTCTCTGTTTAAATCATTATGAACACCTAATCAAGGAAATATGTCTGACTGGTGAATAATTTTTTATTTATCTTTTTTTTGTTGCTATTGTTTTATCACTTTTCATTATTAAATGTCAGAGCTCAAGTTCATGCGTGATCAAATTTAATGCGAGCTCATGTTATAAATGTGTTGGAAAAGAGCGCGTATACAGCAAAGTTGGATTGTATCACGCGCCGTGCTGTTCCCTGGGAAATCCAGCGACACTGCTTCACCAGCGTTCATGTCTCCCGTTATTCTAATAGCTGTAAAGTAACCTGTCAAATACGTTACATGTGCGCCGGCAAGAGGAAAAATTTTTATCGCAAAGCACACACTGTGTTGAGTTAACTGGATTTCTCATTTGGATTATTATTTAATATTAATTTAATACGGGTTAACATTTTTTTTTCGTCAAACGATACAGCTATATTTCATGAGACTTACAGTATTATGATAATGAGTCAATATTTATGCTTCAAAAGTCATCTGTTATTGAAAATGAAAATATTTGATCGAAATTTACATATTCCAGCATTGACTTCTCGTATATTTGAATTTACATTACAATTAAGCATTAATAGTTTAATAAAATGGTATTTTATTGTTAACACAAGTATGCGTTTGATAAGAAAATTGTTTACTAGAAACTCGGCGAAGAAAATAATAAGGTCTTCTAAAAATAGCTTTATGGATTGAAGTTGCATTCTTAGTTACGTTTACTGCTAGGATTGGATACAATTCAAATCAATCATTTATGCAGTCATAATGACTTTGCAATTGTGGAATTCTAAATCTTGAAATATTTAAATTTCGACAAAGTTAATTATAAGTTAAGATAATTTTGTTTACTTTCTCGCTTTGTCAAAAAAAAAAAAAGAAAAAAAAAGAAATTATTTATGTGAAAAATCAAAGTTGCTGATATTTAATTGGTAAGATTTTCAGTTTTCTATTTGCACACAAACAGTTGCGATATGTTTAACACAAACTGCCGTGAAATGTAGAAAATCGAGTTTCGTTTGTGTCCGCGACGTGCGTCACGCGCCGTCGCGATGCAGGATGCGATCCCATTCACCCATTACAGAGAGTCCGGTCTGGAAGAAACAATTCGACATGCAAGAGACGACAAACACCAAGACAAAAACAAAAGAAGAAGAGACTAAGAGTTTTAAATGTTGAAGAGCAGAGGGGGGAGGGAGAAGGGACGACAAAATAAGAAGGAGGAGGACAAAGTCAAAAAAGGGAGGCATCTTCGGGATTCACTTGAAAAAGTGGAGACCCTGTAAAATCTCCGTAATTAACGACGACCCACTGACCCACTCGTCAACGAATTTCGTTCATGAATTGACGCGACCCGAACGGAAGAGACAACTTTTCCCACGATCTGGAATGTCATTTCGCATTACAGTATAATCACGTCATAATTATACTTTATGTAGAACGAATTATATTTTATAGTGTATTTTAAATATAATACAAAACGTACGTAATATCCTTTTCAATTGAAATTCTTTCAAATTGCAAGAAATAAGTTTTTCAGTCAAATAGTTGCTTTTAACAGTTGTATAAATGAAATGCAAATTGTTGAACGCAGAAGTCCGATGAAAACTGCTCGATTATAAAGGCATTTGAGATCAATTTTTAAGATAATGATGTAGTTCATGCTCATATCGTATATTTTAATGCGAGATTTAAATGTTGAAATAAAATCCTATTGAGTTCTCTTTTTTACGCTATACATTTTATATAAATATTATATTTTTTCTGCACGGCAACAAAATTTGATACAATTTATTCAACTTTCAAATAAATTTTACTCAACTTAGTAATACACTAAGAAAACTCATAGAATAAAATTTATTAGCATTCTAATAAAACTGGGATACTCTTGCTCAGATTGTAAATAATATAATTTATTTTATATTTTTCATTAACATCTATACTAAATTTATGATTTTGCCTAATTACTTTAGTATAGTTGTTAATGAAAAAGATAAAATAAATTATATTATTTAAAATCTGAGCAAGAGTATCCCAGTTTTATTAGAATGCTAATAAATTTTACTCTATGAGTTTTCTTAGTGTACAGGGATAAGAGCAAGTTTTTGCGAAAAATTTGCATTAAAAATTACTGCATTTATGCAAAATTTTTCAAAAAATCAATAATTTTTTATGCAAATTTTAGTAAATTTTCGCAAAATCTTGCTCTCGTCGCTGCATTACTAAAAGTTGAGTAAAATTTATTGATATTTTCTCGCCGTGTGTTGTAAAATATAAGTTAGAATAATAAAATAAAGAATCGTGACAGATTGTAGAAAAAATTTATGTACATCTTTCTGTGCCTTTAATTTATAGTATATTATTTTGTCGTGAGAATTATCTCTTAATGCGTTAGTATTACTCCAAAATGAGCAAATGCCGTGAGAATCGCGCACTATCCAAAATTTGTATGCTCATATATTAAGTACCGTTCAAGGAAGAAGTTAAGTTTTAAAGTTCACGCTCTTGTCACGAGAATGCACAATTTCAAATATTATTATTATTATAATTATATATATACAATTTGAATGATATCAACTATATATAATATCATGGAAACTACTTTTTCGACAAACAAATTTATTTGACCAAAGTTAAATTTACGTAGAGAAAAATTAAATCGACCATTTCTTGCATTTTAATAATTATGCATAATACCTACGTGAATTTTCTGTTATATTTTTTATTTTATTAGCGTAATTATTACATTACGACGTAATCAACATAATTTCTCACATTTTTAATTATCGAAAATAATCTTCATAGTATCTACATTTTAATATTCATTTTAAGAGTCATCGTGATTATCGTAATATAACTTAATAAGACTCAATCTGTATATTAAATAAATGTTTTTAATATATAATATTCAATGTTAGTTAGAAACATAAATTAAAGATAAATTAAGGAATTTTTATTATAAGAAGGATCTTAATTTATAACAAAAGAAAAGAGTTAATTAAGTTTAATAATTAATTTATTTTTCATGAAATAAAATTACATAAAAGTACATTTTTGTACATATGATTCTTCATTTTGATTCAAAGTCAAATTCTGAGAACTTTTATTCCGAATAATAAATTAAAAAATACTTAATTCACCACTTAGTCTAAAGCGGTGAAATGTTTTTAACTGTGAAGAATCAATTATGAAGTCTATCATCAATCGTAAGTTTTTTTTTAATTCCAAAATGAATGATAGTCACTTAATAATCTGACCTATATAATATCAGAATGAAAACTCACTGACCCGAAGTACATCATTACACTTCTAGTTGAACAGTGTGCGCATATGAAAAGTCATTCCTTTTTTTTTAATTTACATATTTTGAATTCCCTGCTATTTGATAGCACCGGGTAGTGCATCTTTGCATGTGTAATTACACGCAATCAGCGTGCGAATGCTTCATACCTATGTCGTAAAGTGCGTGTATGCACACAGGCATGGGGTTTATATTGCTTATAAAGCATATATAAAGCGTAACGGATGCCAAGATTCGATGCATTATCAACATATGCGAACACTTTTAATATAGAAGAAAAAAAAAAGCTGAAACTTTAGAACTGTGTCGAATCGATTATACACAAATGCATTTTGTTTTTTTTTTTATTATTATTTCATCGTGTTTTATTGTCTTAAATCATCGTTTAATAATACAATTCTCCTTCGGAAAGAAAAATGAAATAAAATTCACGTGAAAATTATTTTTTAGAACTAATTTTGACATCGTAATTACACCGAATTATAATTTAATATGATTTTAATTATTGTTTCAAGTTTATATGCATTGGAGAATCATACGATTTCAACATAAAGAAGGCATTGGCTTTGCAAACCAATATTCGTATGGTATTTTTTAATTATTTTCTGATGAAATACCAGGAATTATGTTTTAGCTTTTTATAAAAGCTGATGTCATTCTTAGTCCTTATGATGAAAACTTTTTTTATTTTCTAGTGTGGAATAATATTTTACTATTTCCAAAAGTGCTTTACTGTCTGAATCAGATTTTTTTGTATGACATAAGGTTATGACATAATTTTTATAAGTGTATTCATTAACATTTCGAGATTATATACTTGAAAATAAAAAAAAATAAAAAAAAAAAAGAAATGAGTAAAAGTATGTACAGATGTATAAACAAATTTTATTGAAAATAATAAAAAATACAGATGCCTGTCATTTATAAAATTGGATTGTCATATCAACAAAATTAAAAAAGCAACTACGTTGTTATTCTTAGATTAAACTAAACGTAAAAAAAATAAATTGCAAAGTGTGACTGAATCATTACACAAAAAAGTGATTTATGTCAAAGTAGTATTAAAAACAAATGTAAGATTCAAATGTATACAAAAATTAACTCGACATTAATATAGAAAAAAAGTAATAATTGCGTTATTGTAATAAAAAAGTTATTCATAATAATAGATTTAAATAACAAAAACTAAATGATAATACAAAACTCATAATAAAATCAGTTATTGCCTTATTTTACTATCGCATTAAAATTTATGTTTAGAATTTGTGGACAGAATTTTCTATTACATTAAACTTCTGCATTATTCTCATAAATATTATATTTTAGATTCAGCCTCGGACTATTTTAGACTTTTGAAATTACAATTTCAAATCTTCCGTTGAATCATACTAGACAGGAATTACAGTCTCAGTGAAAAAATTTCGATTAAATTTCACTGTCGTGTATTATAAAATTCCTGGAATTGTACAAGATTGACCGCATTGCTAGCAGATCGTTGTTCGACCCATATATCTCGTTGAAAATAATCTGATTTTTTATAACTTCTTGTCATTTGAACAACCGACAAATCTCTCGAATAAATCATTTGAAATCATTTCGCATCATTTCCTATATCAACGAGTAAACATAGGAAAAGAAGCAAACAATTTTTCATCATTGTGCCATTTTGCTATACATTATTACACCGTGTAAAATCGCGGCTTTGTGTCATATGGTGTCACTTGCCGTATAAATTTCTCTCATTAACATTTCATGCGTCGCTAAATGTCATAAGTTAATTCAAGTTGAAATTCCATATCAGAAACATGGTACTATAAATTTTATACCGAAGTTTACCTTCATTTAAATAATCTTCTTTTCGAAAAAACTGTCCAAAAATAGCAACTATAACTTAATAAAATGAATTAATGTTTGTGAACTTGACGAATTTAATTTAACTACAACGACGTTAACCGTTGATGCTGTTACTATTATTTGTCTTTTGCAAAACGAAGTGCTTTTTGCGGTGTCTATATAATGGTGTTGTGGTGCGTTGTAAAAAAAAGAAAAGTCAAATTATTAGACGCCTGGAAATATGCAAAGATGTAAAACACGGCTGATATGAAATTGGAAACCGGTAATTCTTGAATTCGATTGACTCAGACGAAGCGTCCTTCTGCGTCCGACGAATCTTGCACAGAAAGGATACGAGTTTGCCAAAAATAACGCACCGCCTAAAATGTCGCAAATATGCATACAAATGGCACAAATAATCGTGATAAAATTCACATAAACGTGACGAGTTGTTTTTTTAGATAATAAAATGAAATAAGACTTGTTTATTGAATTTTAAAGTTGTATTTATTTTTTCTTCTGCAGTTAAAAACAATCTGATTAGTTGAAATGATTTACCGCGCATAAACTTAGTTTTTTAGTTGAAAATTTGTTTCTTTTTAAATGTTATAAGTAACTTCTTTCTAATTAGTTTTTCTTTTAAGTATGAATTATTTATTAAACTTATGTAACTTGATATTTTAGTAAGTATAAGATAAAAAAAGAAATTGATTATATACAATAAAATATGAATCGTTATAGATAATATTAATGCATAAGTGCGTGCTTAGCATGCTTCGCGTAAACATTTGTCATGCTTCGAGTTGGTTTCAAAAGCGTTGACATTAGACCTTGGTCAGGGACTTCAGTCACGCGATTCTGGTTTTACGTTTTACGTTTTAAAAAAGAATGTAACAACGACGTTCAATTGTCATAATAATTAAGCATCATTTATTTAATGTTAGTGTAATTATTATTTGCTTAGAGATATAAAGTATGCTATTAATATTATTTAAGCCTTGACAGACATACTACTTTTCATTGTTATATTTCAATTTTACGAGTTACATTTTAACAATGTAATAACTCATTTAAGTACGTGTTTTTGTATAAAAAAAGCAAATAGTCACAAATATTAATTTTTGAATTCTTGTATAACGCTTCTTAAATGTTCATTTTATTATTTATTTTTAATTGATAAATTAAATTCTCATTAATTATCAACACTTACACACACGTTTTCATTTTGTTTTCATATAGTACAACTTTTTCTTCATAATGATTAAAACATTTTTTTTTGTTCACTTCAAACGTAAGCTTTTCTAAAAAGAAAGTTTCGCCATTGAAACAACGTTAAACAGTTAACTTTATCTAAAATCCATTGAAGAATCACGGAACTTGCTCATCCCGCACAGGTGGGCCCCCTCTTGGTGCTCAGTATCGATCGATTTCTCCCAGCTTCGTGCTAATTGGAGTTAGCTTCAAGTCTTCACTCTCCGGTTAAGATTCAAGTGTTGCGGAAAATCATGCGATTCAACTTTTGCTTACAACCCACGTTTCAAGCTTTAATTGTCGACCAAGGGGGGGGGGTGGGGGAGAAAAATATAACCCTTAAAAAGGTTAATTTATACTGTTGCATTAACTTGTAAATTCACTCGCGGAATCGTACAGTTAATTCGAGGTATAAAATTGTGGCGAAGCAGCGCAATTTTGCAAATGGAAAGCAGCTGAAGAAGCAGAGAAACAATGACAGTATTGCGACGCGAATGGGAAGCTGCTCATTTTTATCCGGGTCGGATAATAAAAATGCAACAAACACAAAAGTGTAATTAGGCCCGAGTTAAATCATAAATATTGCCGGTCCAAATTGCAGACGCTGTCAAGTCGCGAAATGCAATTTGACTGCTCTTGTGTTGCGCTCAAAATTCTAGAGCAAAACAATTGGCCTGCGCGCACGAGACTTTTCAATGTTGCTCCATTAACCAATTTCTGCTTCAAGAATGTTTCCTCCTTTTTTTCCTTGGGGCACTGTGTGGTGCACACCATTAATATGGAACTTTCAAGTCGGCCGACCTTTTTTTTTTTGGGTGCCGTTAATATATTGGGGATAAATAAATTACGTCAACGACTTTCCCCGAGTTGATTTTCTTGTTAAACGATCGATTTTTTTCTTCAAACATTAAACGTCAAATGTCACGTTCGCTGAGCGACACGAGTTTTTCGTGTGTCCGGTGTATGGTAATTAAGACACGTCACCTGTGAAATAGATATTGAAATTCCGATAGTCCAAATAGCGATGTTAATCAGGTAGTTTGAACAAGTAGTATATACAGAAATGAAAAAGTGTTTTGATTTAATTTAATTAGAACATATTTCAAAAGAAAACTAATATAATATTGTAAGAAAAGTAATGTATATGTGTACCAATTTAGATGAGAATATGAAAATGATCAAAGAAAAATGACATAACGTGAAAGTTGTTGCTACGGTATTGTTGGGTGATTTTAAAATGATAATTTCAAAGAGTCTAATAAATGCATCGCTGAAACCGATATCAGAATCTCATATTGTGTACTCGATTTCAAATATATTCAAAGCAAAATGAATATTCAAAGACGATTAATGCAACCGAGATAACACGGACGAGATACAAACGAATCGATGGGGTCTCGAAAGTGACCTAAGATTCACCTTCGTGCAAACAGGTGTGTATACTAGAGTGGCTTCTCAGACTCCCTGACCCGGAGACCTCAAAGTAAAACCTCCTTACTTTTATTTTGCAATCGCCTTTTTTAGTCTTTCTTTAGTCATCACTTACATTCATACGAACAAGAAAAAATTCAACTTGTGTGTGTGTTGTATTTCTTTCATGACACAACATTAACATAATGAATAACTCCACGGTTTTCCAAAATAGATCTAATTTAAAACTCGTTTTTATGTTCAATCAATGTCAGATTACGTAAGGTTATATTCAAAAGTCAAACATTTCAAAATTCTACTTCAATTTCTATTTCTTTGCCCCCCTTCTTCTGTTATTTCAAAATTATTCAACTGCTCAAATATTTGAAAAATATATTTCCAAAATACGTAATGAATATTAAAAAAAAGGTGTTCTGATTTTTTGATGATGATTTAAAGTCTTATCGCAGAATGGCGATTTGATAGGAAACCCCGAACGGCTGACCCATAAAGACCGGACGGCAGGTACGTAACTAGGTAGGAATGTCCAAAGTGGCTGGCCTGAATGGCCACGACGCGTCTTCCTTTGGTCCTCTGTCTGGTGGTGTGTTTGTGCTTGTCTGTATGAGTGTTCGTCCCACCTGTGCGATCGCGGCCAAGAAAAGTGTCGAGGTGCAAGGAAGAGGACTCAAACGCCAACAAAGATGAAGCAATACCTGCAGCATACGTATACACGCACACACAGAGTAAACCGCTATACCGGTACCACCTCTCTCGAGCAAAGTCGGAGCGTCGACTGCGACTCTTCGGTCTTCAGTTCGGTCCCGACCGCCTTCAACGTGACACTGTGTTTCTTCGAAAATACAGTTTCGTCCAAGTCTTTTGATTAGTGTTAAGTTTCAAATGTTCGTTTAAACAAATACTTAGATCAAAAAGCGTAAAACAAACATCGGTTCATTTGTACAACTAGTTTCAATTTTAATTACAAATCGATGAGATAATTGGCGAACGTTTGGTGAAATATGATTGAATCACCATTATTACATTGTACACAGTGAATCATTAAGTTTTCGGGAATTAAGGTAATCCGTTGATACAGGTGAACGGTGCAAGGAACCAAAAAATTGTGCGATTGGCGTTGAAGCGGAAAAAATAAAGTTTCGAGTGTTTAATTGAAGTTCCTAATCGAGCGAGCAGGTGAAAAAAAAGTGGTCTAGTTGGTGACCGAAGTGATGCAGGTCGGGTCCAGGTCGTTGGGGTGTTGAGATGAAAAAGTTGAGAAAAGCCCGACCTCTGTTGGACTGTGAGCCGCACCTCTGAATTCCACGACTCACCAACACAGCGACGCGTCTGAATTCCTTCGGGCACATAGAACGATCGGTGTGTACGCGCATACCTTCGCCGCGCAGGAGGGACCTGGGAAAAGGCCCAAGGGAGAAAGAACGGAGAGGAAGAGAGAAGAAACGAAGACACGAAGTTGGCTGGCGCGACGCAGAGTGAGACGAGACGATAGTCAGAAGAAGAGTGAGACCGCGCTCGCGTGCGGAGGAAAGGGGGGTGACGGGGAGAAGGGGAGACAAGTTGGATGGA
>JABFPJ010003427.1:0-16166 GCA_022817425.1 Gryon sp. ZL-2020 | reverse complement strand
AACGACTGTGCGTTAATGTCATAGATAAATGTGATTTTTTGAATTGTTTTAGAAAGTAATGTAATTTTAGATTTTCAGCGATAATGTTATGATTGATTACTAAATTATATCTTGCTATCTAAAGCAAATTGCAGCAGTTTATCATGAAAATATTTGAAAGAATTTATTTTGTTATCACGTTTCATTAATTATTTAATAAAATGCACATTTTTTTATATACAAAATTTAATTAACAATAATTATTATTATCATGATATACAAGAAACGATATTTTTATGAAACAAATTGTGTACACTTAATTTAAATTTCTGATTACACTTAACCCGAAAGTTTTTCTATGTTCATAAACCCTTCTTTTGAAATCATTAATCTTGATAATTTTAATTAACCTTACATAAACGTTAAGAAATGATGTCTGACATGGAATATGAAACGAATTAAATGATTTTAAGGAAAGACTGCATATCAACTTGTTATGAAAGTCAAATCCCAGGAGTTCGACCTTCACGACTTCGACCTGGAGATCCTTCGTGACTCAGACGAAAATTTCACTTCTGCCAGGTATAATTTAGGTGAAAAACACCGAAATAGAACGATCGTAATGTTGCTTCAATTTTGATCTATATTTTATTCTCAGCGTTAAATTCTCATCTCACTCTTTTAATCGTCAATGATATAATATTGAACTCACTGAAATAGGTTACTAACCTTAAAATCAACAACGATGTTGATCTTATCTTTATGACTGTTTTACAATAAATGTCAGGCATAAAAAATATGCACAATAAAATTCATGTCATTAATAAGTAATTAGAAAAGAAGTTTTGCCATTCAATCTTCAAGGTGATTTCATCGTCTAAATCAAAAAGAACTTGTTTTTACTAATTATTTGCAGTAATTCTTCGTCTGGCACCAGTAGGCACAGACTCTATTCGCGTGCCCTATTTCTAGATCCGGATATTCGAACGATTGAAATGTACATATATGTATAAATATATTTATACATATATGTATATATTTAAACACATTTATATATATATAAATGTGTAACAGTAAGAGTCGACGAAATAAATAAAACTGATTAGTAATGCATGACATTATGTTCGGAAAGCCTGTATCTCAAGTCAGCAATCAGGTACCGACTCTGGCGCGACAACGCGCCACAATAAATGTCACCGCGTTGTCCGTGCGAGCGTGAAATAAGAAGCGCGGGCTCGCGATAGGCATCGCATCTGCTCTCGCGTGGGCAACTGCTAAGTATTTGTAACTGAGAATGCAATTTCTCCCGATTACTTAGTCAGCATGTGTGCATTGGAACATAGTTAAATGCTTATTGCTTAAGAGGATATCGTATAAATAAAAATTAATTATGCACTTGATGAAACCAATCAAATACAAATACCACAGATAAAAAACAACGTAAGAATTATCCTACATTTATGGAAAATTATATGATGATTGTACGAATGCATTTCTTCAGTATTATACAACATTTTATGTAGTATGAACATCTGATTACATTGAATTGCTGTTTTTCAGAATGAATTTAAGAAGACATGAAGATGTACAGGTTAGATAGAAATGAATCCCTATTTGTTTTATCATCGTCCAATCGATTCGCACCTATTTTGTTCGTCCTGCTCTTATATACATGGGTGGGGGGAACATTGAAAAAGTTACTTTTATCCGATTAAAATCTGCGTTAAAAATCTTTTCCGATTTTGTTCGTGAAGATATATATCGTTGAATTCAAATTTGAAATCGCAAAGGCAAGACTTTGTGCGCGCAGGTGCAAGAGAAATGTCCGTGGGCAAAGACGTCATCAGATTAACCAGACGACGAGAAGAGGCGATGTCAAAGTAAGATAATGTGACACATAGCTATCTCATTATCATTGTCGAAAGGCGGATCTATACGTTGACTTGTTGCGGAGAAACTCGAGCATTCGGTAACAAGTCCTCAGATCCGCGTCCAGATTCGCCTTTTATTCGATACCCCCAAGATGTTAGCTATCTTCTCTCGATCGTGTCTAGATTTCTTGCTGCAGAGTAACAAGTAATTGGATCGCGCTCATAGTCAAACTGGGCCGACCAGAGCGTTCACTCTCGTCTCTCTCGAGGGAAAGTCGAAAACACGACTCGGAGCAATCGGATGCAGGAAAGTCTCGACGCCGACGACGAGAATCTTGCTGGTCAAGTCTCTAGGTCTAGTCGCGGTTCTGGTCCAGTAAGGTGTGTTTGCGGTCGGAGAAAGAGAGACTTAAGGAAGGTGAGAGTCCGCTGAACCAATAAAGCCAACGCCGCCAATTTGTACGAGACCGTAAGGTTGTTCTACGCCAAGGTCCCCGCCGAAGAAAAGGATAGTCGCGAACTTATTGGTGTCAATTTATGTACAACATCTCCTATTTCAATGAAAAGCTACGAAAAATAAATTATATAATTAGAAATGAGTCGTTGATTTTTAAAAGAGCCCTAAGTCACGTTTGCATAGTTTTGAGAAAAACCAAAGAAATAGTTCGATAAATAAGTTGTATTACTTGCAATCAAAGGTCCTTATTAATTTTTTTTAAATGTGTTGTTTCGTAATATGCAATTTGTTTTTATAGTCATTTGTTAACCGAACCCTCAAAAACAATAAATATAATTTGCGAAATAAAAAATGTGACTTAAAGCCTTTTTAAAAATCAACGATTTCAATGATGATATAAGAGTCAATAAATGATTTATTTTAGATATCTTAACATTTTGTTTAATTAGATACAGTATATGGTTTTTTTAACGATTACGTATGGCAAAGCAATTAAGTTATTACAAGTTAAACGTATTGAGTTTAAGAGTTATTAATGCTAGAGTGAAAGCCACTTTTTGTCACTTTTGTATAGCAATGTAATATTTTTTGAAAGCTTTATGATGAGATCTTCTTGAATCGTCTTTGGAGAATGTAAGATGAAATAGGACATGCATAGCTCATACAATAGGTTACATTATTCTTAACTGACATTCATTGAAAAATAATAGATATAATTAATTTAAAGAAAAGAAGTAATACTGATAATAATCGGAAACGTTGGTTACGTAAATTGATGAGGCAGAACATATTTCGATTAATATCAAAATTTGGTTTTTGAACCTTTGATTGTCATGAACTGAATGTTTTTATTCAGTAAGATTTATTCTTTTAATATTTGATTGATTTACTAGGTTTTTTATCATAAACATTATTTATGAAATAAAACATTTATATTATAAAGGCTAAAATTAAGCAAAATTTGCATCAATATTTATTTTACACGGTATTATAATTGTAAAGTAATATTAATTTGTATAAAATATTGACTTGACACACATTTATTCTTGTCGTTAATAATTAAAAATAAAATATTCTTTCATTCGTACAAATAAACTGTAATAAAATATTAGGAATGTGAACTATATTTAAGTTGTACTTCCTATTTTAAATTTATAAGTCTTCTACAATAATTTTTCCTATTAATTAACAAAACGTCTAAAATCATTTCCGTTATATCTGATAAAAAGCCGTATTTTATATTTCATGGTAACATGATCTTGTATCATCTTATATATTAGCAAGAAATATCAGTAAAGCTGTCAGGATATGTGATTTAATTAATATATTTTAAGTTCATCAACTTGTTTTACAAAGTCATAATAATTAATTCACAATTCCTGAAGTAGACAAATCAGTCTGATTTCATGATATCAATTTATACTAATTCAATTTCTCATGTCAACCTGTTTTATAATTATAGCATAAAGTAAATGAATGTATAAACATTTATAGAAACTGACACACAAAATGAAATTTTTGATCAATTCAAAATTGATATATACATTTGTTTAATGTCATAAAGAAATAATTTTTGGAAAGTTCATTTTCGAGTCCACTTTTTTTTTTTAATTTTGACCCATTCATAAATTATACAAATTCTCACGAAAATGAAAGGAAAAAATGTTTTCCATTTACGAAAAAAAATATAAGAAAGCACTTAATGACCATAAGAGTTATTTATTTTGATGAATGAAATGATGTCAAATAATACCTTATGATGAATCATGATGAACAAAATTCAACAAGTCGTTTCCAATATGACTTACACAACCTAATCCTCATTATTTTTTGACGTCTACCGGAACACAATACTTTTGTTTCGTTCACAACACCAAGGTTATTGAACAAAACGGCATTAGGTAAAACGATAACTGACCTAGTGATTTTAAATGTCCTACCACTTCTTCCGTCACTTAAAATCCACAAAATAATACCATTTATATAATAAATATTAAATAATAAAAAATAACAACACACAAACTTGTAAATAAAAAGTACTACTGTATTTCATTATAAAATATATTTATGTCGGTTCTTTTTAATCTTTGAATAAGTAATGAAAGCTACCTTAAAATTAAGTAACAAAAATTGTCAATTTCAAAAAACAGAAGCATTGAATGTTAAAAATATAAATATAAAGTTTCACTTGAAGGGAAACACATTCTTTCTATGCATTACATTAGTGTTGTTTGCTGTGTCTTAACGATAGATTTATAAAGTTACATTACCGTTCATTCACCTCTTATTGATGACATATTTTTAAATGCAATATCAAATGTCTTTGACATATAGAACCGTATCGAATTCTCTATTTCCATAATCTTTTTTTAAACATAATATAAGGTGAACTTTGACTAATTAAAAAGAGCTACTTTGTTTTTAAATGATATACCGTATTTTGTTGCAAAATTAAAAATTAAAATAAATTTAATCGAAAAATTATATTAATTTTCAGTAAAATTATCTTACTTTCAAAGAATTCACTTACAAGTTTCAACTTTCAAGTTTTCGCAGAAATAAATAAACAATAACTAAATAACTTCACTGATTGTCCCACAGTGTTCTCACGGTGAAAACTTGGAAAAAAAAATTGTTTAAACAAGTTAGATTTGGCAGCGAAATTTCTTGTCTTTATCGTCGATGAACTGTTTTCAGAATTCATGAATTCTGAAAAGGACACTAAAACCAGATTAGGGAAGAACTCGAGCAAATGACCGCTAAAGACGGCTGAGTGTCTGGTCAATGACCATATTTTATTAACGTCCATCGCCTTTCTACAGCAGCGCGTAGCGGCTTCGGAGACTGCCTTACAATCAGATAAATTATTGATAACGTACATTACTAATGAGATCAGCGTTTCTATTACGCCAATTATTTATTTAAATTAAGTTTTCTATTAGCCCACTTGTATATCCATCACATTTCAAGTTATGTTATTTTTCCTCTCCATTTCTTTTCTCTAATTTAATCGTTAAATTATATGCTTGAATATCGAATAAACATCAAATTAATTATTTAAATATTGATTGACAATGTTGTTCAAATTATTTATTACTTTTGCATGAAGGAATTTGTTTGATTTGAACCGTAATTACTTTATCTTGGCTCATACGGAAAAGGCATCGATTGAATTGCATGTTAGTTGAGTTGTTTTAGGTAATACATTATGCATAAGTGACAAGCAATTAACTAATAAATAAAAATTTTTTGACAAGAAAGTGCGCAAGTGTGAAAAGTTTTGCACTAACGTATGTACAACCTGTAAGCAACATATACTATTTATTTATGTTGCAGAGTTAACTACGAGCAAAAAAATTTTCCCTATCTATCAATAAGTTTGTGTGAGTTGTGCGTTGTCAGATAATAATTATTTTAAGATGATGCTTATGTAGAAATATTGAATATACACATCGATTGCACCATAAATTTTTGTTTCTTGTTGTAGATTCATTCCAAAATGTCATAGAAAAAATATTTTTAGTTGAACATATTCGGTGAGTGATTTTTAGTTTAACAATTTTTGTCATTTTAAATACGATAATATGATTTTGTTTAAATAAAAAAATATAGAGGTGAGAATTTGAAAATAGTAACCCATAAAAAGAATATAAAATAACGATGGTTCCAAGTATTCGTCAGAAAAATCTTGCCAGTCATAAAATTTAATAAAATCAAATTTGCTAAGCAGTCTATTAAAAATGCAGACGAATCGTGTCCATAAAAATTGTATTTCTTCATTGCTGTACGAAATATTGTATGTGTATTTTCATTAGTTATTTTAATATTATAGTCTTTTACATTCAAATAATTCATTTTCCTAATGCAAATAGGAAAAAAACATAATGAAGATGTAATGTAATTTTTAATTATTAAAAAATATTTAATGAATAAAATGATCCAAATTATACAATAAAGTTTATAGATAAAATATATCAATATAAACAATCCATCGTCAGAATAAACAAATTGTTATCACTTGCTTATTACAAATTGTTGTGTTGATTAGTCAAGAAGACTTTGCGATGCGCATATAGTAATTTTCAATTATTCTGAATGACAGTCATTACATTGTAACGTGTTGATTTTTATCGTAACATTATTGTACTGATGTCGGCGGCTCTGCACGCGAACTTTTTCTTCACGCTTGACAATGATTACGTTTTCTATTCTTGTTACGTTTATATTTATTTTTGATTCTAAAATTGCGTAAATTTTCTTCAACACACACACATACACAATGATAATTAATTATTTGTCTTTAAGTTAAAGCTATTCGAAACAATGTTTCGACGAATGAAAATACAATTAATCATATGGCGATTTGATTTGAATGACACGTGAAACGTTGCGTTACGTTATTACCTTGCTTGAAAACACACAAAAAGAATATTCGTATGGGTATTGCACATTGACCAATGCATTATTAATCCCAATTCATCACTTGGGCTCTGAATGCCTTCGTATTCACGTGCGGTTTGAGTGCCGACTTTATATAGATACAATTCTGACATTGTTATTATCGCCCTATTAAAACTATCCCATAGAGTAACAATGCGAATTCATTTTTCTCAGTGCGATACCGGTTCTCAACGCACCAAGAATATTGTATAATTTATATCACGTTTCATCACTTTCTATTCCACATTTCATTATGTACAAAGCTTCGTCGATTCCAACATAACAAAACTCCGCGTTACGCAACGCAGGCCTGGTTACACTTTTTCCATTACGATGGCGTGCTCACTTGAGGAAGCGAATTCTTCTTTTCTTTCTTTTTCTTTTTACAAACTAATTTTATTGCGTTTCAAAAATTTGCACCAATTTCTCAGTTAATTACATGTTGATTAAGAAAGAAAGCACGATAATATGATAATTCATACATTGCACTAATTAAAGAAATGCGCTTGTTTTCTGCATTTCACTTTGACTCTTTGAGGAATTGCGCTTTAAGAAGATCTTTATTTCACATGGGAAAATTAAGGTGAATGATATAATTTAAAAAATGTAAAAGAAATGTAACTATTTTGTATCAAATTTTTTAATTAAAAAAATTAGTTACATTTTAATAACAAGATTACTTAACTTTTTTGCCTTTTTTAAATTAAAAATTAGTTTCTTGTTTAATATAAATCAAACTTATAACTAAAATTGAATGCATTATCTAGTATTGTGTCAGTCTTTCTTTGTATGAAACAGCCTACGTTTATATCGTGCAATGAGGACATGTTATTTTTTGTTTCACTTGGATCCGCTTATGATCGTCCATACACCAACAAATCTGTCAATTTTCAATTGCTCTTGATATTTCATTTGAGATTGATGTCTTTATTATTTCAGCAAGTACAATGCATGAAAATTCAAATCAGAGTATTCGATTTAGCATCATCTGGCAGATTTATCTGCAAATGACATTTCGTCGGTGCGTCATTAGCAACATCAGTGTCACGCATAATTCTTTCAGATAAGATCAGCCAATGCGGAATCCATTGTATGGAGTATTTCTTATCTGTATATATGTCAATTAATTTAAAAATCATATCATTAAGTAATGCTATAAGTTTATTCTTAGATCAGCATAAGTTTGGATAATGTTATGTTATATCGAATTATTAATATTGTTAATTTATTATTTCCTTGATAATATTTTTAATGAAAATACTTTTTGTTTCATTCAATTCTTTATTATGATTTTTTTAATGAAGTTCTTGTAATATGAATTTGTTGTTTAAAATTATGTTAATTTAGTGTCAAATTTGACTTTAGTTACACTCGACTGGTCTAGCAAAAACAATTAAATCTCATTGCTTTGTTCATTGAATTCTTCTGTACTTATTGTGAAACGTAAGAAATAGCGCCTCTCAGCCTATAGGTAGATTATTTAATATGATAGACGTGTATTAATAGCGCATTATAATACGATTACATTTACATGTTTCACCGATTGAATATGAACTTTTATATGATTGTGAGTATAATGTATGTTCCTTGCTATGTCACGTTTCGAAGTAATCACATTTTTGCATATATCCTATTACATATATATAGCATTTGATGTAGTGATATAATTAAATTTTCATTTTAAAAATGTGATTACTTTTTTCAGATACATTTCACAGTATATTTAATCTCACACAGTTAGTTGTTAAAAATGCTAGGTTCATGCCTCGTTTCTCTTTCTTCATTTTTTTTTACTAATATATATATAAAGGAGATAAGTTTTTGGGTCATTGCTTTTCTTCAATCAAATGAAATACAACAAAGTTTCTGTTATGTTTATATTAAAAACGTTAAATTGCATAAATTCATTAAAATATTTTTATTGCATATACATTCACATATAAAAACATGTAATTATGTTGTATTCAAACATAACCATTTGTCCATTGAATATTCATGATGATAGATATTTACACAGTTGTGCAATACGATTAAAATATTTAAATATAAGGTTGACAACCGAGTTGTTTACTGTTGCGCCTTACTCGAAATGTGGTTTAACTAATTACTTTTTAAATACACTGAAATATTTTATTAAAATAATATTGTTTTTTCATTAGGAAAAATAAACATAAAAACATTAAATACTTTATTATTTTCTTCTTTTAAAATTATAACATTTTTGTATGATCAAATATTATAAATTTACATGTAAGAAAATTGTAGTTTTAATGTAAATGTCAAAAGAAAATGCTTGATTGAAAGAGCTCGAACTTTGCACAGTTTCGTCTTTACGTTTGACATCAAGTCATTTGATTTATGGAGATTATACACCGTACAAGAAATTTTGCGCGGTATAATTTTCTACATTTTGATGATGAAGTGCGCGTGCTTTGCGATTAGTGCGCAGTAAATTCTAAAAGCACATGCGCATTTTGAAGCGTGATGAAGTATATATCTAAACCCGAAGACTTGAGCAATAAAAATTAGTGTTAATTAAAACATTCGCGAGATTATATAATAATCATTTGTATGAATTATAGACCAAAGTGTTCGAATTTACGATGTCAGTCCTAATGATTAGGTATAATTTTTGTAATTAATGATTTGGAATAGCGCGAGAGGTCGAAAGTGTCTATATAGCTTTTAACGATATGAGGCGCGCGCATGAAATTATGCATCGAAATATTATGTGTGTATGTGCCGTCAGAATAGATTTATATTTGATAAATAATCGGGGTGGAGAAATCATAAAATAATATCTTGCAGATTTTGAAAGTCGTTGATTTCTAGTAAATGCCTGCCGTGCATTTATAAAAATTCGTATAATCATATAAAATTTAAAAAAAAGTGAATGAATAGTGAGTATTTTTAACAAATCTTATGCAAAAGATTTTGCATAAACTGTTTGAACATATTTATTTCATTTAAACGTCTTATGTATAAATAATTTATTTAATATTGGCACAGCTGATACACATGACATAAATAATAAAAACAGTAATGATTATGAATTTGTTTGATATGATATCAGTGCTTAAAGCAATAAAGCCATCATATTATGATATGACATATTTTGGAAAAACTTTAACGGAATAGTGTATTTAAATGTATGCATAAAGAATTGCTGGGTTTGAAATTTGTTGAATTTATTATCTTTTATGTAAACTGATGTATATAATATACGAAAAGTTGACACCGTTTTTGCTTTGCAATATTATCGCTTTCTTAAAATCTTTAACATTAATTTTAGATATGATTACGTATGCATTCTAAATTAATTTATCATTACATAATGATGTTAATGTGTAATATTTCGTTAATTGGCAGTCGCATAAACGTTGAAATGCATAATAAACGTAGTATGTAATAACACATGAAGCGCTTGAAATCGCTCCTTTTTGGATTTTTTTGCTAAAAAAAGTAAAATAATGATGCAATTTTTAGTGTAACATTGTATAAGTTAATGTTACTTTTGATATACGTTTGATACATCCTTGCAAATAAAGTAGATGTAATCGTAATATGCATCTAAACATTTTCTTTGTTATTAAAACAAGGCAAACGAATTGCGTCAGTTGAAAAAGAATGCAATCGATTACACTTGCAGTTATATACCGATCATCTTGGTAGGCGTTGATGTCGAAAGTTATTTCTTAGCGACACGACTCTTCTGGATTTCTCTTCTCGCTTTAATTTCTTATGCCTCCTTTTCTTTGCACGCAATCGTAGCCGTTTCGGGCCCGATAATCGAATGTAAATTGTCCATCGTATTGCGATCATCGGCCATTACATATCATTATTTGGCTTGATCTCTGACCTCGCAAGAAATGCAAACAATCAGAAATTTCCCTTGGATGCGAGATATCTTGCAAAATCGTCGGCGTAAACGTTTGCCCTTTTGTAACAATGTTTACTATTATGATCTAACAAAACATCTGACGATTGTATTTGTGTGTTTGTATGTATATTGGCCCAACATAAACTCAATATTCTATATGCAGTAATACGTCAGGTTGTTTCAGAAACAATCTGTCATGATTTTGATTAGATCGCAAGTTGAATTTTATAATGCAATAAGTAAAGAAGTAAATGAAAAAAAGGATGACATTTAATGGAAAACATTATTTACACTTAAAATTAATGAATTTTCGCTTTCTTTATAAATCTACTTTTTAAAAAGAAAAATTAGTCTTTGAATTTCAGTGAATGTTTAAATTAATTCTTATGATGATAATTAATTTTTTGGATAATTCTGAGAGTAAATCATTTAGGTGTTAATTTTGATTTCAGCACAAAGTTCCCGTGAATTTTGCTTAAACGATGATATTGCAAGAATAAAGACGTTATACTTTGTTTAATTAACTTGCAGTGCGTTATATATGAAACGTCATAATTAAGATTAAGATACTAATTACTCAATTAGTTAGTGTGCATTTCAAACTTTCTAGATCTGAGAAACCTAAAGAATGCTACAAATTCGATGAATTGAGAATAAGAATTCTTACATAATGTAATACAAACCAGTCAGTTCGATGATTACTAAATAAAGTATTTTCTTTTTTTGAAATTGTTTAGACAAAAATCTTTTCATATCTGCGCTTAAGTTATAATTATGAAATTGAAATTAAGCAAATTAAGAAAGTTAAAATCTTATATGAAATTAATAACAAAATGAAAAAAAAAGGGATTGATAAAATGTATGGTCTTAAAATCATTTTAAATCCATCAAAATTACTTGAAAAATTGTCGACGATTTTTAAAACAATTTAAAAGCAATACAATGAAAAAAGCATAAAAGTTTTTGCATTCTTTGGTAAAACAACGTTATTTGTTTCTTCCAATACTTAAAGTACAATTAACATTTTTTGTGGAATAAATGCAAACTAAATGATCAAATTACAGTACAAGAATGAGATTCTTATTGGGTTAAATGTGCATCAATGCTTCGAGCATCCTGTTTGTCTTTGGCCGGACTCAAGGAGGGGAAAAAACGTCGTCAATGACCTTGGCACTGTGGCCATTTTTGGTATGGCCAGCATTGTGTTGGATATGTTTCGTGCGTCCCCGAGGTCCTTCGAGAGCCTCGTTGTCCTCGATTTTTGTATAGTTTGGAGTTCGTAAGACAAATACGCTGGTCATCGTGACAGCAGTCGTTTATTCAGATCGTTTCACGATACATTTTAGATATAATGTATATCTTTAAGTTATATCATAAACCTTTTTCTCACTTTCATACAAAATGCATTTTTCATTAAATTAAAGAAAAAAAATAATTATACATTTTCAAGATAATAATATTTATTAATATCTTTTATTACAAACAAGTAAAAATCTGAATAAAAGTTATGCAAAAAATTGCTTGATTAATATTGTTTTCATAAGAAAGAAGTTTTTTTGAAATATGATTTTACGATAATTATCAGAAGTTCTAGATATCATCTGATTGTATATATTTTTCGCTGATAAAACTTAATACGACAGATTTATACAATCTATGTCGACATTAATTTGAATGATTATCAACTTGTTATTATTTATCAATTAATATCAGTGCTACCTACATACGAGTATAATAAGTTTCAATTTTAAACTGATGAGTTTAATCTATAATCTCACATTCTTCCGCATACATCATCATTCTCGTGCTTTCGTGTAATGCATTATACTTCAGCGTTCTACTTAAATGCATTGATGCATATTTTTTGAATATTTTGCTTGTACTTGAAACAAATTCTTGTACATTTTTGTTTGTTACTTTTACTAATTAACTTCTTGTATATTTGTATAATATACTATTTATTTTAATGAGGTAACTCTTGTTAATTAGTACAAGTTATTTTGAATTAACAAAATTGAAATATAATGCAAAAACTATAAAACGTACAATGTAAGTTGATGATGCAAATTACACTAGCAATGATTATACGCTATAATTAGTTTGATCAAATATACTTCATAAAATGAAAGACAGAGATATTATTTTCAGCCATTATACTCAATTCGAGAAGGGTTTGCTTATTCGGTATTTTGATAAACTTGCTCTTATGACAACATAGCATCAAAATAACAGACTGCACGCACCGACTCTGACCGCAAACAGTTGCGTTGATCCTCTTTTTCCGGATCTTGGACTTAATTTTCGTGAAAGTTCGTAACTATGATTGCTCATTATATTTTTCATCGCAAAAATTTATACGTCGTATTAAAAAAGATAAAAAAAACACGCAAATTTAACATTATTCCTGAAATAATTTCTTACATTTTTTAATTTGACATTAAAAAATGTATTTATTAAAATAGTTGAAAACAAGAAAATTGCATGACTTTGTTTAATAGAATTCTTAAATTTAATACATTGAATATGAATTGTGACCTTTTTCTTAAAATAACAATAAATTTAATTTGATATTAAGAAGAGCATGACCAGTGCATTAGCGTGTTAAAAAATAAACCCGGAAAATGAGTTTAAATGTCAAGTCGATTTTTTTATCGACAGTCCAAATCGAGCGTGGCCCAAACAAGCGCTGGTCAATGCCCGGAATTTCGGTATTTAATAATGACCGGTCCTTTTCATGTTGCTACGGGCTCGTCTTCGGGTGAATGTCCTGAAAAATGTTTGCAGACGATTCTTTCTCACGAGAAAAACACCGGCGCACCAAAATATATTATGAATTTCGACAGAAAAAAAATCTTTTCAATATTTCCCATCACTAAATCTAACTTGATGATCTATTTTACGTAATAATCCATTATTTTGACATTTAGATATTTTTTGGGCATTTATTTTCTTATATTATATTTTTCGATAATCTATAATAAAGTATTATAAATTAAGTCAGAGATATTAAAAAAAGATTTTTTTATTACTAAAATTGGATGCACTGAATTTATTTATCGATTATTTATTATTATGCAACGACGACGTAATTATTAGTTACGAAATCTGATTGTAAAAGTGTTTGATTTTTGTTTAAATTCAAGAATAAAACAAAATATGTAAATGCATATAATCAAACGCCATAACGAGAGAAGTGAAAAAATGTTCTTTGATCACGTTTGACGCGTATCATTTATCAATACGTTGATATCGAGCGTGGTTATTGAAAGAAAAGTTTCTTCCAATACAACCGAATGATGATGAATTAAACGGCGGGCATAGTTTCCGATCGTGAGTGGGAGCGTCTTTTGCAAAGGTCTCCCTCTTTCTTTTCTATCATACAAAACGAGGACGATTCATGCTCGATTGATCTAACTCAATCTTATGCATCAGAATAATCAACAAATTATAAATAAAATATTATTATTCATATTTACCTTTCGACAAATTTCAAATGTTTTATTTCGATAAAAGTTCAACAACGTAAAATTAAAAATTAACAGCTAAATAGAATTTTAAATAATAATGATCCGATGATAAATAAGAAAAGGTTGAAAAATGATAGTTGCGTGTCCATCAAGTGACGAAAAATCGACGAAGTAATGTTGCTCGTAAATCACACACTTGCCCTTTAAAGAGATTTAAAAATTTGAACGGCTTGATGAAGAAAGCGTAAACAAGTTGCAGAGTCATTAACCGATTTTGCGGCAGTTTGTTGGCAATAAATTTACAAATTGGGCCGTTTTCGATGATCGTAACAGGGAATATAGAAACAGAGGCTTGCACTCTAATTCGACGAAAATTTATAGCCAGTTGAGGAATCGGCCGAAGACGTATACGAGAGATGCCAAGCCAGGCTTACACAGTTGGGAAATCGGATCCTCGAGCGCGAAAGATCGTATTCACCTTCTGGCGCATTCTCTATCACGGCGGCTCGCGCGGGAATCACCTGTGAAATGATCTACCGTGATATTCGAACGACCGCACATAAATCGGTCTTGCAAAGGTAATCGACTTTTTAACGGGATAATTGCGGGATCATTTTTCCTTTTTTTTCCTTCTCTTTCTTGATGCATAAGACGGGAGTTTCGTGCAACTCTGGCCTGTGACTGCAAGCAAAATTCCTTTTAAAAGCGATTTATAATTGTTAATTAAGCTGTTTAAATAACAGTTACTGCTTTTGTTTTCATTTCAAAGGAATGAATTGTTGATTGCTTTGTGGTTTGAATTGGATTTTAATCATACTTTCGCGAAATAGATTTCAATCATAATTATGCAAAGAAAATATTGCGACATTATTGATCAAATATTCATTAGAACTATTTGTTAATGTTAAAGATGCAGCTTATCAGCAACATTATTGACTGCTGCATTTTTTTTTAATGTAATTTTATCTGTTTCTGTAAGTAAGTTCATTTTTATTGGTATAAAGTTTTTTTTTATAATAAATAAAATAATGAAACTAATTATCCCGATGAATAATGTTTATATAAAGTAACCATTTCAATGGTTTAATGACTGATAATGAAAATGTTTAATCTACAACGAACTTTTAACCTTCTTCTCAATTTCTTAGTTACTTTTAGTATTGTAAATTTTACTCAAAGTATAATTATATTTCATGAAACTTTATTTGCCATTAAATAAATGCTTCTAAATCATTAAAGTGAATTATATGTCCTAATTCTTTGCAAAATGATTCATTTATTTAAAACAAATTTTTATGAGTACATGTTGTGTGCTACTTTTATGATTTTTCTTGTTTTACAATATATATTTCGTTATTTATCTATGTCCTATATTTGCAATTCATTATACGGATTGCAAGTTTTCAGTAAAGTTTTTGGTATATAAATTGCAAATTAGTATATCAAATATTCTAATAGAAAATCGAAATTTATGTATAACAGGAAGACAAATTTTTGTTTAGTTTATTTTTAGATAAAATAAAGATTGCTTACTCATTTCAAATGAAACAAAATAAAAGTCTACAATATTTTAAATAAATTACGTAACCAGTATTCATAACTTTAGTATTTTTTTTTTTACTTAGTGAACGTTGATAAGAAAATATGAAAGCGATTTAAATCCTAATACATATATTAAATAACATAAATTAATGAAGCATACAATTTTTGTAATACAAATTCCTGTTTAATTAAATAATTAATTAAATATGGCTTCCTAAAGTTTTCCAAATCGTCGCTGAAAAAAAGAACTTTCAATATCATTATTTATGTTTTATCTGCAAGGATTCAGAGAAAGCTTGAAAATTTGTTTCCAAGAAAACTATCACAATTAAATTATCAATTTGAATTTATTGAGTGTATGTAACTAAAAAATATTTGTTTCACATAAATCCCAAATATAAATTGTCGAATGGCTGAGCACTGGTACTTTACTAGTCACCATTGGGTGACCGTTGTAAATGTAGTACGAGCCAGCACTGGGATGAAACACCAATATACTCTGGCACTTCACAGATATCAACGGCTGGCAA
>JABFPJ010003426.1:0-16166 GCA_022817425.1 Gryon sp. ZL-2020 | reverse complement strand
CTAGAATTATAGAAAAATTTGTGATACGGAATAGCAATTTTTACTATACTGTATGACAAATTTTTCTATAATTCTATTAATTTGAAAGTAAACAGTGCTTATAAAAATGTAAGCAAACTATTTTTATGTCACCGTTAATGTACAGTATAGTAATTTTTAATGTAATTTAATTTTGCGTGTATATATTAGTATAGGATAGGATTTTATAAATTTACTGCCCATTTGATCAGAGCGAAGCCGGCTGAAGCAAAAAAAATCTCCTCCCCTTATGACGACCACCTCTTATGACGAACCTCTCCTATGACGACCTCCTCTTATGAAGAACCCCCATATGCACCCCTTTATAAAAATTTGTGTAAAAAAGTTTTTTTTTAATGGAAATTCAATTTTATATAGCCTACGACACTCAGCAAATGTTGAATAATATAACCTCAAAATTTGGTTCAAATCGGTCCGGTAGAATTTGTGTGTTGAGGTAACAGACAAACAGGACAAACATAGATTGAAATTTATATATTAGTAGGATTAACACAAAAAATTAAATTAGTTTGATGTTGACCTGTGAGATTATTTATCGTGAAGTATGGACTTGGTGGCTCGATGGTGAATCCAGCTACGCTGCTATCAGCGTCAGTGGCGGAAAATGCTTTCACAACTGAACCAATGGGCTGTTCTTCTTGCATTTCAATGTTATAATGAGGATCTTCTCGTGTCCATGGTTTCGCAAATTCCGGCGCAAACTGATTGATGTCCATAATTGTTACTATCAAATTACCTGTAATGGTTAAATTAACAAGAATAGCACATTAGCATTGATTTTAATATCACACATAATAAACACAAAAGTGTTTACTGAAAAAGAAATGAAAGCCAGTTATTTGAGATGAATTGAAGTAAAAAAGGATATACATAATTGTACCTTTTCCCTGTTGCAATGTCTGAGCCGTGGTGTCTGTGACTACAACAGTTATACTAACAGTTGCAGCTATATCGCGATCTAACTGTTTCACCACTGAAACTTGACCCGTTTTACGATCGACGGCAAAAAAGTCCTGTGAAGCAAATTAAATTGAATCATTGACATTAATTATCGTTGCTTTATTAAATGAATCGCTTTTTTAATATCCGACGAAACTCGATACATTCGAAGCGTTACATTAATTGCCTTCCATATATACATATAATTTAATTAATATATAAGTATAATGAATCTATTATACTTTATTTTGTGTATAAACATATAAATTGAATTTGACTGATGACACAGATAAAGGAAGAATTCAAACAAGTAAATGCATACTTTGAAAAGTATTTATAACCAACGGATAATTACAGTCGGTTGAGTGTGAAATGGATACTTGCAAAGTGTAGAAAATTTGCACTTAAGCATTTTACAGCCGTTGCTTTTATCATTTTTTCAAGTCGGTTCTATAATAATTTACAATACCGGTTGTTACAAGTAAACGTGTAAAATTAAACATGTACTTCCTTTTCTCTTTCATTTAATTATATTACTTTTACTTAAATATTAACACATAAATAAATTATAATACATACAATAAATAAATAATACATAATACATTTTTTTATTGCAGCTTAAAGTTTTAATACATAATTTCATGTTCAACGTAAACTTACCTTTGTCAAAAAATTGTTCTTTTATTAAAAATTAATTCGAATTATTAATTAAGCTTTTTTAAGATCAATTTATTAAGATCAATTGTAAGTGGCGTTAAAGTTTGATCATTTTTTTAAATAATAAATAGCATTATATTACATAGGATAAGCTTTTTCCTTGAGACTTACTTTGAAGGCAGTGAGATTGGAATTGACCTTCTGTCCGTTTCTGTCAATAGCAGTGATTGGCTCAGAAATGGCGAAATTCAAAGCTTCTGGATCGGTACTGTCAGGATCAATGGCTTTTAACGTCATGAAAACAGTGCCGATGGCAGTGTCTTCTGAAACTTCAGCTCGCTGTATCTTTGGCGTAAAATAAGGAGCTTTATCATTGCTATTTTCGACGTTTATCATCAATGTAGCTGTGCCGGTTAAACTTGGAGTTCCTGCATTTAAGTTGAAGAAAGAAGAAAATTAAACATTTGTAATAAACTGAGAAAATAAATGCCAAAATAAAAAAATGTGTGTTTTTTGTTGTTGTTAAACAATTATTTTTTAAGTAATATTATCAAACTTTTGGAGAATTATTTTCAGACTTTACTACATCTTCTTCTTAAAGGTGTATTAATTAAACTACTTTTAATATCTTTTTTATGCTATCAATTTAATTAAAAAGTATCCTTCGTATGATCCGATTAAAATTGTAATTTGGATCTTGCTCTGGTTATGATTATTATTTTGATTAATCAAGAGCATGCGAACCTCCGTCAAAAGCGATGACTTCAACGTGATAGGAGTTTCTCGTGTCATAATCAAGTTTTTTTGAAACATAAACCAGCCCGGTTGTTTCGTTGATGGAAAAGTCGTCGAAAGCTCCTTTCTGAATTCTATATGTAAGCTGTGCATTTACTCCGCTGTCTGCGTCGCTCGCTGTAATTTCTTCTACTGTCGTACCTGCAAAATTTTCGTCCAAAATTGTTCAAATTCATTTCATACTTTTGTGTTCAATGTTATTACTTGCTTTGTCAATTTATTTATAACTGATTTAAAACAAATCGTACATTGTGGAAAAAATGGCGCGAATAAAAAGAATAAATATACGAATCCAATTTTTTAAATAATAAAAATATATCATAAAATAAAGCTTGATATTGAAAGTTACATCTATTACTATAAAATTCTTCAAAGAGTAGAAGACGAAAAACCAGAAAATATAAAGGAGACGATCAGATTGAAGTACAAACTGTACAGGATTTTTCCCTTTATATATCTTTTTTGCTTCGTTTTTTTACTTCTTTTTTACCATATCATTTACTTCTCTTATTTATTTATTTATTTATATATAAATATAAAAATCAATTCGAAGATATACGAAGCAACATCTGGATCGTAAGATCGAAAGAAATCTGGACCTTTCAATGAGAGAAGGAAATATACGGTTACAAGTAATAGCCTTTTTCAAGTGTCACGATCGATGTACAGTGAGAGCATATCCTTCTCTCCTTATCTTAAGACGATAAAAGTTAATGAAGATATTTTCAAAGAGTTGCGATTGTATCAATCGTAAAAGAACGGAAAAAGGAGATCCTTTTTTGTATGAAATCCAAGAAAGATTGTTTAAATGTTAAATTAAATAAATACCAAAAATGCTATTAAGGATTTCTTTACTTCTGCTTTTTATTTTAACTGTAATTTTCAAACAAAATAAATATTTGTTTTCCAATTTGTGATGTTACATTTGTATTGATTATTTGTTGATTTGATCAATTTTTATTGAAAATTTAAAATATTACATTATTAAAATTGTGTTTATTCGAACGTTGCTGATTTTTTCCAACATGCGCATGAAAAGTGGCCTATTTCTCAACTGTTTTCGGTGGGAAAAGTAACCTATTTCCTTCATGCGTGGGAATATACTATTTTTACATTCTTGAAAAATTTGTTCATACTGAAAATATTATTTAACAAATATTTTGTCTTACAAATACTGATGAAAGTTTTTTTTGAATTTAATTAAATGTAATATACGAGATACATTTATATTTCTTTACGGAGTAATTAAAAAGTAAGACAATAGTACCTAAAATAAGATCCTTTTCTCTATATATTGTCTTTTGTAATGAAAAAAACTTTTTACTTGATATTTTGTTGTATTTTTGAAAGCGTCTAGCAATTATGTTAGAAATTTAAATTATGCTTAAAAAAATTCTGGTCACTTTTTAATGGGTCTTCTAATTGCTTTAGATCATGAAAAATAGAAATGATATTATAATAATTTTGACGCATTTTTAAAACGAATTTTTCTATTGGATCGTTCATATATCTTTCTGACAGTGTACCTTGAAGCTCAGATATTAAAGTTAAAGTTGCATAAAATTATATTAGCATCATATGAAATGCAGTCTTCTCTACAAAGCTCCAATTTTTACAATAAACTCGTATATTAAAAGTCATACACGTCGGAGATTTGATGTTCGCTTATTTATTTCACACATCAAAAGTCACGATCAAAAATAATATATTAAAAATTAATCAAATATTTTTAACATTTGATTATACAACTTTATATAAACATTTAAAATGAGAATAAAAAAGTGTGCAGAAAAAAACATTATCGTGAGAAAGAAAAAATAAAAATGAAGTACACATGAAGGTTTGAGATTGATTCTGCGATTGGATTTGCAATCGATTGTATAATTTTCTTCTTCAGTAAAATGAATCCATGTGGATTAAAAGTTGATATAATATTGAATTAAGCTGGATTTTACGGCAAATTTACAGATATTGTTAAAATGAAACTACTAATAAAATGAAATCGCGCTTTCAATTGAAGCTACATCCATGTGGTGTTTCAATGAAAAACGTTGGCTTACTGAAACAATAAAAAGACTTGTTGCAAAAATTGTAGTTTGATTTGAGAAATAAAGAACATTTCTGATGGTATTTAAAAAAGCGCAAAAAAGTTTTAAAAATTGGACAAAATCAGTTAAATTCAAAGTAACGTTAATATATTTAAATAATAATATTAAAAAATCCTTTTCTTTAAATGCGGCTACTTTTCTCTTTTTTTCAATGAGAAAAATGTACATCATTAAAGTTAAACATGTGAAAATAAACTCTTTGCTAACTTTTTTTGCCACCGAAGACATACTAAAGTAAGATCATTTCTTTCTTGGACTAAAATTAGTCTTCTGTCTTACTTTGTGCATTTGCGAGTAAAAACATTGTGAGAAGTGAAAATAAAACGAATCATTTGAAAATTTTAACCCTCGTAATTGCCGATGTCAAATGAGACTCTTGAAAAAAGCTTCTTGTTCACAAAACATACAGAAAACATTTATGTTTTCCTAGACTTTTCTTATTGGTTACATAACTTAGATATAATATCCTATATTTTCTGTCTGAATGAAACCCAAGCCCTTGACTGTTTTTCTTTTTATAGAAGAAAACCTAGTTATTCTTTATTTTGTTGCGAAAAGTTGTATAAAGTGAAGGCAATACTTTTTATCTAGCGTACTGTAATGACCTATTTTATTTCTTCTAAGAGAAGTTAAACAGTCGACACTTCTTTATTATTCTCTGTTATATAACCATTACGTAATATCAAAAAAATCGTCAATATTGATAAAAAAAATCATTCTATATAATCTTGTCACTTTATATCAGATATTTTTTTAAAAAAAATATTATAATTTTGTTTCCATTTATTATTTTGAATAAGTCTTGTTTTAGATTTCTATTCCATTTCAATTTTCTAAGTAGTCTGAATCGATCTTCATTTACTATTGAATCATCGTTTGATTTTGATCTGAAATAAATTACGAAAGACTGAAATAATAAAAGTAAAACGTGAGAAAAGTATTTATCTTTGAATATGATATATATATTGGATTGGAATAAGATACAATACTAACCAATCGGCGAGAGTTCGGCAATGCTGGCGGTGTAAAGATCATGAAGGAAAATGGGAGCGTTGTTATTAACATCCCTAACCGTGATGTTGACGATCGCGTCGTCCGTAAAAGTACCATCGCTGGCACGTACCGTAAGAGCCACCCAATCGTGAGTAGCATTCGTTATATCCACGGGTCCTTTATCGGCGACAGTGATTTCCCCTGTGTTTGGGTTGATGTCAAAAATACCTATTTCATTTCCACCCACTAAAGAGTACGTGATCTTTGATGTTTTGTCTTTGTCGCGTGCGATGATTCGCAACTCGGGCACGAATTTTTCCGCACCTTCGTCTATTACCGTGCGATAAGTTGACTGCTGAAATTTCGGCGGACTATCGTTTGCGTCAGCCAATGCTATTCGCAACGATACACTTGTGGTTTGACCTTTTCCATCATCGTCTGTTGCCTGTAACATTTTTCAGTTTTAACTTAGTTTAATAACACTTAGACAAAGTGATTGTTAAATTGACTGTATGGATTGTTAACCTAATCATTTATCAGAGTATTCAGACTATTTCAACATTTGTAGAATTCCTTTTACTCACAAATTTTTCATTTCTATTGCGAAGGGACAAACGTTGTACATGTTTAGAATTAAATACGCTAAATTCAATAATTCAATAACTTTTTTGTAAAGTTGCTGCAACTTTATCGTAACACTACAACAACATTTTTGTAATGTTGCTGCAACTTTTCATTAGCGGACATTCGTAAGTTGTAGCAACGTTATATTAACGGATCATAGTCGGTGATAGTCACTTTTATATATTCTTGCTTATTGCGCAACGTTGCACGAGTGTTCGGGACCATGAAAATAACGTTTAAAAAAAATTAAAATTGTATAACTTTAAATATATATTGAGATATAGTTAAATAATTTCTTCTTTATTTTCTGTGAAAAAATATTGATATTTGATATAAATTCTTCAATCTTATAACAATTAATTAGTAAATACCTAAAAAGGATTAAAAATAATAAAGTAATTAAATTTCGTATAATAATTATATTTTTTAAATTCATTCATATTATTAACAATAGATAATTAATTGCATCAGTTTGCAAAAAAGGTTGACTCTTTTCGTTTTTCATATATAACCAGCGCGCTTTTATAATGAGCAATAAAGTGATTACATTTTTGGACGCATTTTAATTGCATTATTATATATCGAAAATACAATCGAATCATATTATTTTGAAATACATTCTCTGAACTTTTATTTTCAGTAATTAATTAAGTAATTAATGAATGCAGAAATATATTGTGTTAAATTATAATATGTAATTTTCACGTATAAAAATAATTTAATTTTCTATTGTACATGCATTTATTATTCAAAAATACAGGTTAAAAATTCGTTCACATAAAATGAAAAAATTTTTTTTTCTATTTTCCTTGTTACCTTGTAATTTAAGAAGTATTCGTATTGTTCCTCGTAATCAAGACAAGGTGAAGTTCCCGGAGTTGGACATGGTGCAACACTAATTCTACCTGTTTTGTTGTCAACGTTAAAATGTTCTGTGCCTTGCCCAAAAAGTTGATACACAATTCCAGCTGTCCCATATCTATGGAGCAAATTGAAAAAATCGATTGATTTTTTGCATTTTATATTTTACTTTTTCGTCGAACAAAATGTATGAAAAGTGACGGTTTTCCTCCTTTGAGATAGAGAGAGAGAGAGATAGAGAGGATTTTAAATAAAATTTTAAATGAAAAAAAGTGCAACTAAAGTTTGTCAAACATACTTGACTGTTTAATATTTATTTTATTATTCTCAACAAGACCTTAATGTTACGATGATAGTTTTCATTTTATTACATCAATGTAGCCAACTTTTCAAACATTATTTGGATCAATAAAGTTTTTAAAACTTTCTAACAGTAAAAATTGAAGATACATTGCACACGTTTCTAATTCGTCTTAGTGCACAAATTGATGAAAATAGTTTGGATGAATAATATAATGATATTCATTTATATAAAGAATACAAGTGTGAAGCAATAATTTTTGCAACAAATGCAAATGCAAATGTCTATTAACTTTCATTTATTTTAAAGTATTGAACATAAAAATTTAGAATAAAAGTTGCTAAATATGCAATGATTACAAACAAAATTAACGTAAAATCTGTACAATTTTAATGTTAAAATAATGAAAAAAGTTTTTTTAATTAAACATTTTTGTCGCAGTTTATTTTAAGTTGTTTTTTCATTAATTAATTCTTTTGCGATTAAAATATCCATTAAAATTTCAATAAAAAATTGCGCATTATTGTGTCATGTGTTTTTCATTGAAACTAAAATTAATACAAGCTCATTTTAATTAAAGAATAAAACATGAAAATCGTTGAATAATCTTTGTAAAGAAGCAGAGGAGGATTAATATCCAATACACAATATTTCACGTTACATAAAATATAAATAATACAAAAGCCCCTTTAATTTTGTACAACAAAAAATGTACACATTAAAGAAATAATAAATAAATAAAGAATACAAAATTGATTGAAAAATATTTGTGCAAAAAAGGATTAATTAACTCACCTTCCGCTATCACGGTCTTTTGCCGTGATAGTTATGATGGACGTATCTGGCAGAGCCGTCTCAGATATCATTGTGGTGTAAGTCGGATTTGCAAAGGAAGGAGCGTTGTCATTTGCATCAGTAATGGATACCGTTACAGTTGCTGTCGAACTGAGCTTCGGATTTGTGTGAACCTCTTCTGCAACCACCTGATTCATTCATCGAACATTTATTGAATCTATTATCAAGTTACATCGCTGCTTAGATGATAAAGTGGCGGTGAATCAAAATTTGTTTTCTCCATCATAATTTCATTTTCTCATCAAAACATTTCCCTTAAACGTTTTATCCGATTTTAGTTTAAAATGTAATGTTAATATAAAGTTATAGGAAAAAAGTAAACAAAATACATGTCGGGAAAAATTGCGTTAAAAATTCCTATAATCGCATTAAATTTTACTATACCGTCTAATAAACCGGGGATAAAATTTAAATATAATAAAAATTACCATACTGTTTCATAATAATTATTATTTTATTACGTTATTAAAAATTATATCTTTCATAATATAACAGTAACCCTTATTTGTACTGTCCACTGCTTCTGTTGCTTAGTTTGAAGTATCGCTGATGCCTTCATTCAGCGATACTTCAGCGAGTAGATATGAAAGTCATAAATTATATGATACAGTATAACAAAATGTTACTGGTCTGGAAATTTTTACCATATACTTTATGAAAAATAGTATATATTACGCAACAAGGGAGATGAAATCGGGAATCCGTTTTCCTAAGCGGAGCTTACAAGCCGAGCCGAAGGCTAGGTCAGTAGTGACTGCGAAACGAATTTCCGATTATCTCCAATGTTGCGTACGATATTTTTCGTTACAAGGGAGGCAAAAATGCCATTTTCCGAAAACCTCCTAGGAAGGAAAAAATACACTTGAAAATATATATAATAGACATTATCAGAAAATGATCGTTATCTCTTGCTTAGCATGCAGTATAATAAATTTATTTCCATTTTTTGTTTTTCCGAACGTGCATGTTTTTGAAGTTTTTTGTTAGATTAAAACTTGATAAAAAATTGTAAACTTATATTAACGAAAAAAATATAAATCTAACTGTTTAATTCAATTTTGATGTACATTTTGGTACTAGTACAAGTTTTCGTTGGAAAATAGACTTAAAACAGAGACGAGTGCGATTTTGAAGCATTAAAAAAATCGATAGAATACATTGTAACTTGCAACTTGTGTAGTATTTGGGACAACTGCGGAAGTGATGCTTTAAGGATAGTTGCAACACTAGTTTACTTCAAGCTAGGAAGCTTTTTTCGCCACCTGTGATTTAGTTAAAAAAGAAGAAGAAAGGAGCAAAACTTTATACTTAATTATGCAAAATGTTGTTTATATCAAAGTTAAAATTAAATTAAGTTAGTTAAAATGATGTTTTTTCCTTGTATTTGTTTAATTACACAAAGTACATCAAATTGTATCGTTCCATACAACGTTTATAACTTTGAATAATTCAATTCAGCAATATTTTGAATGTAAAATAAGTTTTAAGTGTTAATTATGCTGAATAAGGAAATTGCGAAATATAAATCATCACTGGAAATCCCATCAAATAGTATAGTAAAAATGTTCAAATGTTTAACATCTTACACGGAGAAAAAAGTTCATTTGACGAATAATGAAAATGTATTTTGCAAAATGTACGGAACATGATTTATACCACTTTGTATATTTCAGTGTTTCATATTTAGGATATATGACACATATATAACGTGTATTGATGTTGACAGCTTTTGCCCACGTACGATCTTTTCGTACGATATTTTATTTTTTCAGTTGTCTTTATACAAACTATACATTCCAACTAGTATCACTCAATCAAAATTATACAATGATTGACAAAAAGTCAATGCTTTTATTACAAATTTTACCAAACTCATATTATTTATGAGTTTGTGACATATATTTGTAAATATATTATATATATACATTTCAATAATGTGACAATTTCTATTTTTTTATTGAGGAGCTGATTTTTTCACCTCAAATAATTCAAAATTAGCCGTTTTTTATAAATTAAATAAATTTTAAACTTAATTTAATCCCTTAATTATAATTCAACTTTTGTTAATAAAGATTTAATTTTAATTTTGCAAATTAAAAATAGTTTAGAAGAGTTCAGCTACTTAGTTTCAAAATTTGAACAAAATCGGTTCGGTAGATTTTGCGTGATGCTCGAACAAACAAACAACTAAACAAACAAACAAACAAATATACTTTTATATTTATATATATTAGTTAGATTAGATTAGTTAGATTATTATATATTATTTATATTTTCACATTTTAGAGAATACAATTTTAATATTTGTTTCCTTATTGAAAAAAATAAGTTGCAAATTTATACATAAAGAAATATATTTTATAATTTATAGATTTTTTTACTCGATTAATGTTTATTAAATAATAATTTAGCATTCCACATTTGACAGTTAGATTTTTGAACATAAACTTTACCACATGATTTTTTCATTACATGGGTTAAAGTTTTGTGGTGGAAGAACGGAACGTTTTCACCACGAAAAAAATTTCTTTCTTTTCATTATCCGGAAAAGATTTCCAAGTAAGAAACACAATTGTGGCCGGTAGAATCATTTTTCGTGAGAAATACCAATTTTACCGCGCGAATACTATATTTTCTACATAATCAATCTGTAAAACTTAGTGCAGCGGCACCAGGGAACATGTGTAGGTGGCTAATTCCAATTGTCCGAACTAGGCTGCAAGGCTCTCTAATTCCTCCAACTAAATTGGGGCCACATGCCCCACCCCTAGTGGGTTTTTTTTGCGCGAAAATCATATAGACGTAAGAATCATTCATATTTTACGAGGAACAGCAGCTGCAGGGAGCATGTGCAGGTGGGTGATTCCAATTGTCCAAATTAGCCCGCAAGGTTGGACAACTCTTTCAACTAAATTGGTGCTACATACCCCACCCCTAGTTGGTGTTTTAGCATGAAAATCATGTTCACGCGACAATACAAAATATTTGACCTGGTGCAGCACCACCAGGGAACATTTTTAGGTGGCTAATTCTGATTGACCTGACTAATTCGCAAGTTCAGCTAACTCCTGCAAATGAAATGCGGGCTAGTTTGGACAACTGGAATTAGCCACCTAAACATGTTCCCTGGTGCCGCTGCACCAGATCAAATAGTATTGGTTTTCGTGTTATTATGTAGAAAATATAGTTTTCGCGCGGTAAAATTGGTATTTCTCACGAAAAATGACTCTACTGGCCAGAATTGTGTTTCTTATTTAAAAATTTTTTCCGGAAAATGAACAAAAAAATTTTTTTTTTCGTGCTGAAAACGTTCCGTTCTTCCGCCACATTTAAAATTATAATTGCAACAAATATTTCTTTTCTTACTCATTTAGTTTCATTTTAGTTCAAAAAGTCACGCAAAACTGCACACATTTCTGCTCATAACCAATACTCGAATGTCATTGTAAAAGGTACAGTCTAATTTTTCGAAACCAAAAAATATCACCATAATCGGAACATTCGCATCACGGTAATTAGTACGATAAGCCAGAAAAATCATGGTAATTGGAACATTATGTTTTTTACACATTATTTATTATTATTATTTATTATTCTCTACAAATTGTTGGATGTGATGGAATTGTTACCAAATAAATTATCGGTTTCAAGTTATTTTAATTTAATTCATATGAAATTTTGAAGTCAAATTCAAATTTTCTGTTGCATTTTCAGTTTATTCCAGACTAGAATCTAGAGAATAGAATGTTCAAACTGAAATTATCTGACTGTTGAACCAGGGCTTATACTCACGGAGGAGGTACGCTTTCCTTACGACAATTTAATTACTTATAAAATAAAAAATATTTAACCTTTAAACAATTTAAAAATTATGTTTTATCATAATCGAAAAAAGTAAACATGTATTCCAAAAAAGTGAATTTTCACTTTTTAGAATTTGAACATTTAACAAAGATTTGTATTTTCTCTTTAAAAATATGAAATTACTTTTGTGTTAGGTACAGACAAAAAAGAATAAGGAAAAAGGTGGGATAAATTTGAATATTTTATGCAAGTATACTGAACTACTTACGAGTATTATGAATTTTCTCTGATTGGGATTTTCGTAATCGAGGGATCCATTAGTCACCCGAATGTTCACGGAGGTGCTTCCGGTTGCTTGAGTAGGCTCGACGGTAAATGCACCGGTGATGTCTTCCAATCTCAAGGAAAACACCGAATTCAGACCCTGCATTTTAAAATGTCATTATGGAACTCGTATTTTATAAAATATCACATTTCTACGAGCGTTCCGTCTTTTCGAGCCACGTTGATATTCAAATTCGCTTTATCTTTCACATGCTAAAATACGTAAAGCCGCCATTGATCAAATTGGTACAACTTTTTCAATATCATTGATTGTTCATAAATAACCCCACGGATGAGCACATACTTTGTATACAAGTATTTTGCCAAAGAACGTTGGATCAATATAATTATTTTTTCATTTGCAAAATACTTTTTGGATAATGCATTAATTTAATCCATTACATGGCAGATCAAGTTTTTTTTTTATTTTTAAAGTGTATATTGAGGAGAATAATAACATTTGTTATGCATTATTCAACAGTTAATATATATATTCAAGTAAAACTTTTTTATTATAAATTAGTGCAAGTTAGTTAATAGTGGCGAATTTTAAAAAAGAAAAGTTTTATTATAGTTTGAATAATACCAGACAATAATCATATGGTGCGTTTTTCATTGCCGCAAGATTGAATCTTGCTTGCAATATTGCCATTCATTACTATACAAATCTTGCACGCAAGATTCAATCTTGCGGCAATGAAAAACGCACCCATACATTTTCACGAAAGTATTAATTTTAAATATTTTTTATAGTTTTTGAGAAATGAATACATTTAGGAGATATTGTTATTATTTATAATAGAAACTATATTAAATTTAACGATAAACAGATAGGTAAATATTGATAAACTATTAGAAAATGTTTATCATCTGAAGATGAGGAGATATTGGAGTTTTATAAAAATGACAAAAAATAGTATTTATTTTTTGCTAAATACAAAGTTTGTTAAATTAATATTATTTATCCTCGTGTAAATAATATGTAAATATTTAATTTCTTTAATCAGTAAATGATTTTAATAATTTTTCACTTTATCGTAAATTTTTCGAAAAAGACACATTTACTCGCAAACTACAAACTTCACTGATTTACATTAAGGTTTCAACATTTTAAGAATACAATGAAAGATGCGAGAAAGGAAAAAGGATCATTTGTTTCTTCATAAAAACTCAAGATGAGCGCGAAAAAAGTGGTATTGAAGGGTTTTATTGCACGTCCATGGCTGGAGCTAAGTTCAATGGTTTGATTTGCTTGTGTTTTCCGAGTACACATTTAGCGAATGTGCGGCGGTGTTTTTCTTAGCGAAAAAGTTGAAAGCAAAAAAAAAAAAAAAAAAAAAAAAAGAAAAAGAAAAATGTCTTGAAGTTGAACTTTGTGAGTACATACAACGTCCGGATCTTTGACGATCATGTCGAGATGCGGCAGCGGAGTGCCGTCGGGAACATTTTCGGGGATCTCGATGTTGTATTCTCGACGATTGAAGGAGGGTGGTTCGTCGTTGACGTCCTTAATGGTGACGCTGGCCTCGGCAGTCGTAACTGTGGACTCATCATTTCCGGCTACTCCGTCCACAATTTCGCGTGCCTGAATCTTCAGGGTCAAAACACCCGTGGAATCCGGTAGAGCCTCCCGATCCAGTGGCTTGGCAGTTCTTAATTCACCTGTCTGCGTGTCTAACAGAAAATAGTCAAATGGATCTGTAAGAAAGAGAAAGAGTATTATATTAAAATATTTAATTAAATATTAAGTTAAATTTTACATTTATTTTAATCTGATCAATTATACATTCAATTAATTTAAATATTATTTTTAATATAATTATTTTACAAATTATTAATTTAAAATTAAACTTTGTTAGTTCATTTTGTTTTGTGAATGCAATGTTTAGCATATTTTGTGTATATATTTTCATATATATTTTTTCAAATTATTTTAAATTTCTTTTTTTCGTTTAATTTTTAAATTCTGATTTATTTGTTACAATGATGGAGAAATATTATTATTATTTTTATTTATTATATAGTTATTGTTTGCTGTTAATATCTTTATATTACAGTATTTTTTTAATAATTTTCAATATTATAGGAGGAGTCATGTTACAAATGTAATATTAGAAGACACACAATTTAAAAATTTTAGAATAATGAAATGAAATAAAAAATGTACTAATTTTTTTCATTTTATTTTTTATAAGTTCATTTAAAAATGTTTTAGAATGTTATAAAATATTATGCATTATTTTATCATATGAAACAGTAATTAGTCATACATGGTTATAGGAATTTTGTCAAATTTCAAGATCATATATATTATATTTTTGTATATGAAATATTACAATTTTCGGTACTTCATTTAACTTTTATCAACATATGTAGTAAAAGTTACACGGAAATTATTTTCAGTGATGAAGAGATGATAATAATAAAGTGAAACAAAGAAGAGAAATGAGAAGATAAAATAAAATGCAGCTCCTTAACATTTTATCTGTGCTTTTGCTTTCATCATAATCGTGCGCGTAACTGCGATTATTTTGTTTCATTTTTGCAATGGAGGATCCAAAAACAAAGCCTTCAACTTGTGTTCGATAAAAGTGGCTATGTCACTCGTCGAGGGCAGTGACTGATCGTTCAGCTAACGAAATATAAATCGTTCGAGATATATCTGGCCTGATTTCACAGAACATGCCAAAAATACCGAACCTGATATGTCAAACACATGTAGAGTTTAACGTTGCTAGGGATAGGATACATTTTTCCTTTGATAGAGCCGTCTGCCGAGTATACGAAGCGTAATCATAAATCCATAAGAATTTTAAACATGTATTCTCGCTTATTGAATTTTATCGATTTTACATTCTATTGTTATACGTCAATTGTTCCGATAATTTTGTAATTTTATACATTGAAAAAATGTCTATCATGTAAAGTAAAATAACAATAAAAACTGCTATAAGTACAAGAAACATTACTAAATAGTAGAGTACTTTCAGGCTTTTTGGATAAATAGTATATTTTAAAATAAAGTGTAATAAGAACTTTTATTTTTATGATTGTTTTATTCCATTCCATTATAAAAAGATAGGTTAAAAAATTCGGAAACACTTCTAAACGTTTTGAAAGCAGCTACAAAATGTTTACAAATGAAACACTTGTTTTTATAGTGTGGCAGCATACTAAAATTTAACAAACACTATATACAGAGTGAGTGAGTAAACATTATATACAGAAATTGTTTTGCAGTATAGTAATTTTTATACTAAAATATAATAAATGAAATCTGAGTCATAAATTAAATATAACGTTAATCACTGCTTATGTTTTAGTGGATCAGTGGACGTTTCACTTCTAAGGACTACAGTTCAATTCCTATCAACAACAAAATTTGTTCAATTTAAATTACGCACGAATTCAACAAAAATTACTTGTGGCGTAAATTTGTGTTAAATATGATCCCAATTAATAATTTATCAATAATTCATACATAAATAGTGAAGCAATAATAAGAGAAACATTAATTTTTTTAATTATATTTTGTTTCCAATATTGAATTGAAATATTGATTTAATTAGTTTTGTAAGAATTGAGAAATTCAGTCTAGTAATTTGTCCTATATCTGAATGACAAATATTAATTTACTTCGCAAAATGTCTGAGAATATGATGCAGAATAGTCATTCTTAATTAACTTAAGGTGATTGCTCAAGTGCCCTTGTTTACATAAAACCAGTTCGGTTACGGTGCCGAAAAAAAGAGTTTGTTTATTACCAAAATTGATCCAGCAATTCTTCTATTCCTTAGGAATTGCTGGATCAATTTTGGTAATAAACAAACTCTTTTTTTCGGCACCGTAACCGAACTGGTTTTATG
>JABFPJ010003425.1:0-16168 GCA_022817425.1 Gryon sp. ZL-2020 | reverse complement strand
TTTGTTTTTCGTCAAGAACAAAAGTCAATCGTTTACTAATTAATAAAATATTATAGTTAAAAAGACTATATTATTTGGTTACAGTAATTATATTTCATAAGTTGTAATATAAATTTAAAAATAGTAAAAGACAAAATTCACTATTCGATATAGTTATTAGTACTAAATTTTTGGCTCAGTGTATAATATATTATTTTACTCGAGTATAAGAATAAAATAAAATGATAACAAATTTTAATGCAAAAAAATTGTTTAAACAATTTTCACAACTTCAAAATGTATAATACCTCTTTAAATATAATTAACATGATAATATGAGAATACTAATTATTACTAAATATATATTTTATAAGGTTATCATCAAGTATATTCCTGTACAATAATCACAGGATAATCAGATAATCAGATCATTCCAAAAAATACTAATTAAATAGAAATGAAATGAATTAACATTATTAGTATTTGAGAATAAATAAACGTTCTATACTTTTGAACAAACCTTGCAAGATGATTCTACATATAACTTTTTCGATACTTAATATAAACACCCTAGCGTCATAATGTGCAATATCAAATCGTCTGCCAAAAGTTGCCGTCAGTTGAGCTTGTCGTAAATTAAACATGATACAAATTTATTTTGACATACAAATATCTGATTTGTGGAAGCAAAAAGGTCGTTGAGACAAATTGAGTTACATTTCGATGTATAAAAAGAACGACATACGTTTTTTATGCGCAAAAACATGGCAAAATCTTTTTTTTTAATAACAAATATTTCTATCACAACTTTTGAATGCTTTATGGTTTACAAAAATATAATGTTAGGAATGTATATTCGTTTGTTATATGACTAATATTTTTATATAACATTTTTTATTGTATTTTAAATATTTGTTGAAACATGATTTTCAAGATTGAAAATTATTTGAACAAAAGTCAAAATAAATGTTTCAATTTTGTCAAAATTGTGTCCAAAAAAGTAAGTAAAAAATGTACATAACATAACATACAAATGTACATAAAAAAGACCTTTTTTATCAGCAAAAATATTTTAAACAAATTTTGTTTCACTAACAAAATATTCAAGTACAACTTTTTATCGTATAGTTAACTTGAAATTATGAACATCAGACAACCAAACAACAATTTTGAAGCTTTTTGTCCCTTTTCAAAAGTGCATTTTGTGTATTTAATAATAGTACAGTATGAAGATGTGACTCATGGCCACCTGCATGAATGAATGTAATTGATACGATTCAAACTGAGTATGTCATAAAAATTAAAAACACAACCTTCACATATTCACAGAATCAATAATAAATGACACAAGAAATTATTCAAATAACAATAAAAAAATAATAATTGAATGTGCAAACACAAAGTTTTATAGACATTTTTCCCTATTTTAAGTAAATAAATTAAATAATTTTATTTTGTACAAAGTGAAGTTACAATTCAAAAGAAATGACATGTTTTAGGCTTTAACATAATACACAATATTAAGAGTTAAAACGAAATCAAGAAAATACTAAATTTACACATTATTTTCAATGATATGTCGACAATAATTAAAATGAGATTATTTAATTTATTATTAAAAAGCCATTTGTTCTAATTTTGCAAATTCTTCAATTTAATTTGAGTTATTTAACACACTAGCACCAAGTATTTGTTTAGACATTTCTTCGAGTTATGTGAAGCAAATTACCTTTACTTAACACCTTATCGCTTAATTGTACGGATGCTCATGATGTGATTTTCAAACTCAACACAATACATGAAAACGGCTGATTTTAGATTGAATTTCGCATAATTGTTGTTTATTAATCACTTTAACCCTTAACTGAATACATGAGTTTGCTGGACCTTGCCCTATATATATAAAAAAAAATGATTTTGTAGTTTCTTAAAAAATATTTATCGTATAGTATAAGTAAATGTAAATTTGGATATTTATTTTACAATATTTATTACTTAAATTTAAACATAGATCCAATGAACCCTGCGTTATTAGTTAACCCTGAAAATATAAAAGTTGAAAAAAAATATTTAAAATATATAATACATCTCGTCATAGTAATAATGAATTGTTTATTTATAACGTAAAATTAATAAAGAATATTGTTATTTATAACCAATTATTTTTTCAATTTATAATTAAAATATTTAATAATATAAAATTATATATAAAAATATATATAAAAATCAAAAATTATATTTTTAAACGTATTTAAAGATTTTGTAATTTTTTGTAATTTGATGTTTCAAATTTTTTATTCAATTTAAAAATTTCACAAATGTTCTTTATTCAGATATTTCAATAATTATACTATTTGCATTAAAACAATTCGAAATAGAATATTTTCTAGTATTTATGGATTTCTTAAAAAGAATATACTTTTTTTCACAAAATAATAGTGAAATTTAAAATATTAATTTTTCTAATTTTATGGACTTTTAAAGACTTTTTTTTAATTATTAAGAAACCACATTTTCATTAAAAACCTATATAAAGCTTAAAAAATCCTTTAAAAAATCTTTTTCATTTTTTCTTTAAGCTTTTTTATATATACGTTTAAAATTAATTTTTAGTAGAAAATGCTTTTTATACATTTTGAAAGATGGTTCGAGTCAAATAGACCTATAAGATTTCTAAACGGACCAGTGGACCAATTGAATTTCTAAATGTATTCTGTTAAGGGTTAATTATTCCTATTTAACTATATCAATACTTTCAAATTTTTATAGTAGATAAATATTTTCAACCAATGTTCTTTTTTTTCGGATTATATATAACACATATTTTATGGAATTCATTTTTTATATATATTTTAAATGTTTATAGTAAAACTAAATTTTTCAAATAAATGTTTCCACTTTTTAGTATTGTTAATAAATTTTGCTTCTTTATGTGTATTTTTATATTATATAATAATTAACTTTGCAAGGACATGTTATTTACACTTTACTTATTTTTATGTAATCTATAATGTAAATGTCAATTTTATAATAATTAATTTTTACATTTTATATGTAATAATAGAATACTTTATTGTAAAATAGAAATAGTTATACTATTGCAAATTTTGTACAATATCTTCAAACATTAACACGTATATGTATTTTCACACAAAATTATCTATCAGTATTAATTTTAACTAAAAACTAGACTGCACGACGATTTGATTAAACAAGTATTATTTACTTTGAAATTATTCGAACTTTTTCTTTACAGCGATAAAGTTTATTATTGCTAAATAAATATTTAATAATGAACCATTTTTTTCATTTTTTTTCTGTCAATAAAAAATTGAAATGGAAAATATAACGAAAATCTTTGTGAGCTTAATATTTAATAATTTAAATCATTTTACAAAATCAATTCCACTTAATGATCCAGTTTTAATTTTCATATTATAAAAAAGTTTTTTTAATGTAATAATTCTATTTTAAGAATCAATAGTAATTAATTAGCACTTATTAATATAAGATTTATTATTAAAGTAATTTAATAAGATTTTTAATATAATTTTTGCACATTTTTAATATATATAGTCTGTTTATCTGCATAAAAGTGTTCAAATGATTGCGATACAACATCATTAGAATTTAGGCCGCGAAGAAATATAAAAAGAATCTAAAGATCAGGAAGTGAAATACAATCATAGAAATAAGCATAAAACAGAGAAAAAGGACTGATAAGTAAAACAATTTTCAAATGTTATATTTTAATCAAATTTATACTTTTGAAGATTCTATAATTTTGAATACAAAATCCGCCAGCTTAGGGATCGTATTGCGAGATTTTGCATATTTTTATGTGGATATTTAATTTTGTATAGCAATTGATACAAATTTTAAATATAATTATAACAATTTTGCACATAAATTTTAAAAAATTGCATATAAATTTAAAACTATATAAATTCTTTGAGGAGATTATTGGCAATATAAAATGTTATTCCAGTTAAAAGTGTTTAATGGATTATGACATATCAAAAATTGATCAGAGACACTTCCGTGTCTCTTGATTTTTTAGCTGTTAGGCGCGATGAAATGGTCCCTTTTAGAGTAAGAAAGAGAAGTGAAGAGAAGGAGAAGAAGAAAGAGGAGAAGAATAGTAAAATTTATCTTATCTTAATGTTCATAAACAATTTTGTTATTTTAATACAATATCCGCCAGCTTAGGGAACTTTGTCATCTTCCGTTGACCTCTTTCAATTGAAATAACTTTTATAATGCAAAATTTCCTATTACAATTTTTTTTAATTTTTTTAATTTGAAAAATTTGATGTTATTGCATATAAAGCAGTATTCAAAATAAATAAATTAAAATAACTTTTACATAATGCAAAATTTCCTAAAAAACTTTTTTTTTTATTTGTTTAAAAAATTGATATTATTAGGTATAAAATAGTATTCAAAATAAATAAATTAAAATAACTTTCTCATAATGCAAAATTTCCTAATAATCTGTATTTTTTCTTTTTTTTTAAATTTGATATTGAATATAACATAGTATTTGAAATAAATGAATGTTTTTAATAATTAAACAATTAAAACTCACTAAGTGTTATTCTTCATATCGATTTTTTCGCTATGATTAATGATATCTTAAATCATTTTATTCCTATAAAAATATATTAATTTAACGGTACCATTTTAGCTTGTTAGGCGCGACAGAGAGAAAGAAGAGAAAAGAGGATTTAAAAAACAAGACATGGTTCTTTATATATCTCCTCATTATATTTATTGTTACAAATTTGAATTTATTTAAAAAAAAAAGAAAGAAAAAAATATCCGCTAGCGTAGGAAATTAAGGTATTGTTCATAAATAATTATATTTGAATTAGGACTGAAATGATAGAGTAATTATTGATTCAAATTTAAATGCATTTAATAAATTAATTATTCATTCATTCAATATAAATTAATAAAATATTCAATTTTTCGAATGCAAAAGCAAATAGGTATTTTGTTTATTATTATTTATTGTTCTTAAATTATTAAACAAATTTACTTTTAAAATCACTTTATAAACATAAATTCATTAATCATAATAAATTGGGTTTTATTATGATCAACGAATTTATAACTAATATTCCTGTTTAAACTACACACTTGATTACAATAACTTTTAGCTGTTAGGCGCGATGAAGAATGAGAAAGAGAAGCAAAAAAAAATGGAAGTAGAGGAGAATGAGAAAAAAGGAAATGAGGAACTGTAATTGTTTCTCTTATAAAAATTATAAGTATTTTATTATTTTTAATTAATAATCCGCTAGCTTAGGGAACTTTATTGTGTCAGTGTGAGATTTTTACAGGATATATACAAACTTTGATAAAATATTTAGTGAATTATTATTTTATATTTTTTAACTCAATTAAAAAATTAATAAAAATTGTACAAAATATTCCTAAAAAATATAAATAATATTTTGTATTGCTATTTTAATCAATATTCAAATAACTTGATTAATGGAATTTTCGCATTAATAGAATTAATGATTTTTTTTTGTAATTCTGAACCAATATTTAATGAATTATTATTTTTTATTTTTTAATATATAATTCAAAAATAACTAAAAACCGTAAAGTATCTATAACAGTAAACATAATAATTTATTGTAACTTTAATTAATATTCGAACAACTGGGTTATGAGTGGAATTTTTGCACATTTTTTTTTGTTTTTTGTATTTCAGATTGATCTATATATTTTAACAAACATTTAATGATTTTTTAAAATATTTTTTAATATTCAATTTAAAAGTAAATACAAATTTACTTTTTTGTATTGTAAATTGTACAAAGTATTAAGAAAAATATAAATTATATTTTGTATTATTATTTTAATCAATTTTCAAACAATTTGTTTGCAGTAATCTTTAAATATTTTAAAGTGATATTAATTAACAACTGTATTTTAATAATTTTTTTTTTATTTTTGTATTTCTTAAATTAAAATTAAACTAAGTTAAATTAAATTAAAGTGATTACACTGAATAATAACTTTATAGCTGTAAAGAATAACAAATTTTAATTGCAATTAACACATCAAATATTATACATTAATAGAAAATAAATCAAATCATTTTCATTTGTAATATTTAGTAGGTAATTTTCCTCGTTCGAAAATCATGATTAACTGTAATAACTACAGTAATAGCTTGTTAGGTGTGAAAAATAAGAGAACGATGAAAAGATAACACAATTTAAAGAAGTGCACGTTAAAAATATTATCGTTGTTTTTAAAGTCAGGAATAGTTATTTTAAGTGTAAATTCTTTTATTTTACTGTGTTTATATTGAGTGTATTTTTAAATGACAATCCGCTAGTTTAGAGAAAAAATTTAGACATTATCTATACTTAAACTGATTTTATTGCAATTGTGATGTCTCAGTTAAAAAATAAAAACTAAAAATCAAAAAATTGTATCGCAAAAATTGATCAAATAATTTCAAAGTTAATAATCTTGAGTTGAAATTAGATATGTAATTAAATATTATGTATAACGAATTATATAATTAACCATTTGATTGAATATAATTCATTATTTATTTATTTATTTATTTGCAAATCGACGGGTATGCGCACCCAATTTTATAGAAGTTCTAATAAACTATATAAACCATCTATACATACACAAAATAATATTTAAAACATGAATACAAAGTAATAATAAATAAATATAATTATTATGAATAAATAAAGATAATTTATTAATAAAATAATATGTTCATAATATTATTAATAAAACAATAAAATGTTTTGTAATTTTCAGACAATAAAACAATAAAATGCAATTTAAATATAAATGAAAACGTGTGCTTTTATTCAAAGATAAAACTACCTTATCCGTCTCTATAGTCAATAATTTAATTAATTATACTTTAAATATAATTAATTTTTATTTATTCTTTATAAAATAATATTGCTTCTTCCCCAATATTTTTTTATTTATTAATTAATACATTCAAAAACAAATTTGTACGAAATCAAAGCGAGGAGTTAATCTTGTGTTCTATTATAATAAACATCTTTTTTGGAGGAAACCTTTTTTTAAGTTATTTCACCAAAAAATTCTACTTGCATAAAGTAGAAAAATTAATTATTTTCAAGTATTGCTTTACTTTTCTTATTATATAAATAGGTTTTCTATTGAAATTTCGTAGAGTTTATCGAAAGATAGCCTCGAAAAATGCAATTTTTATAGATTCGACAGATTAAAAGCAAGCTGGATCAGTCAACAGACAACCATTTTTGATTGAGAAAATAAGTTGTATTAATTGAAATTAAAAAAAATTAAACAGGACATAAAAAGAAAAGATTTAGGAGATTCGTCTTAATTAAAATCAACATACGTTAGAAATTCATGAAGGGTAAATATAATTTCGACTGATAAACAGGTATAGTTAATTACAATTCAAAGTTAAAATTTTTTACAAGTAATATATATAGTTTTACAAGTTTTACAAGTAATATATGTAGTTTTAGAATAATGAATTTTGATTGTAATTCTTAAAGCATGAACTATAATTGTTATTATGAATAACAACGTTATTATACGTATATACCTATATTTATCATTATTTTTATATACCAACTTTAATCATCCGAAGTCTTTGAATTTTTTATGATAAATACAGTTGTGGCCTAATGAGGATTAATTATGGAGAGACAAATTCTAATTTTAACCCAAGACGTAAACGAGGTAAACTGAGGTATACAATTTCTTTTTACAGACTAACTATTGTTTTTTCATAGTTTTTTATACTGTTTTTTATATAACAAAATTAAATTAAATTTCATTCAAACTACTATTTAATTATTCTAATAAAATAATTTAGCAAAAATTAACAGCCGCTATTTGTTTTTTGTTTTTTTTTTTTTTTTTTTTTTTTTAATATTTACTTATACAATAATAAATAAATGCAAAATTAACTTAAACGTAAAGTAAAAAAGCAAAACTACTTTTCCTAATAAAAATGTTGTTTTATTACTAGAAGTAATGTGTGTTTTTTTTATTTATATATATATATAGAAAATATGTCGTTTTCGTATAAGTTATATAGTAACTTGACAAAACGATTTATGAAATGTTCAAGATCCGATTTTAGTACGTATTTCAGATCAGATGTTGAAAAATCGAATGCGCTTCGTTTTTAGGACACATAAAAATATCTTCTTTAACACGGTTATGTATCGTTAAATGCAACAGCGGAAAAATCAACATTTGAGGTCGAACACGAGCTTTAGGTGAAATAATTTTCACACTCGCTGGTCAGGATGAAAGCGATACCGAAATATCGACATAACTAGAATGTTTCATCCCGAAATTTGTAAGAATACTACTTTAAGAAAGAAGAAGACATGTTTGCTCAAGTAAAGTTCATTTTTAAACAATCCAAGTTATTGGTACATTAGCATTTAGGTTGAAAACGAAAGCTTAACTTTTTTTTTCTCCACTTTTTTTAAACAAACCATATTATACAAAACACAGAAACACGTTTACTTGTATGGGAAAATCAGGAAAAATGATAACATAGAATTTCTAATGTTATTATTATTAGATCAAAGAAGAGTACTTAATAGTAAAATGAATAAAAAATATTAAACATATAAATTAAAGAAGTAACAACATTCTATATAAATTGAAATATAACAAAACAGTTTTTTTTTTATAAAAGATTAGAAACAAAATTGAAGTATTATTATTGATTATCTCATAAAGTATAAAATGAAAAATTGTATCATTTATATATACACAAACACAATTCATACACACATTTTTACATATCAAGAATCAAGAAAAGCAAAATCATCCTCATCTTTTACATTTTTATATGAAGAACAATTTACTGCTCGAGAATTGTGCTTTTTCAGCGATTCCTGGTCTCAGACATTCAACTGTCTGAGACCAAACGAGAGAACTATTGGCAAAATTTGGGTTCCAAAGTGTTGGTCCTGAAGGAACAAAATCAATTGCTAGCCAGGATATAATCACTTTTAACGGGAGGCGAATTTTTTGGACAAGGCGAAAGAGGATTCAACAACTTCTTACGGACGAAGAAAGGTGCAAAGGCTATAGTTGGATTTCATGAAATGACGACCTTTTGGATGGGAACCGGCTTTGGCTGATCAATGGGCTTTTCCAATAAATGAAAAACATCATCATAACATTGTTAGTATATGTTTTATTATTTATTTATACACTGAGGCAAATTTTCATGTTTGTTATTACCATAAAAATATAGTTAAACAACAATTGTTACAAGAACTATATTTATAGTTAGTTTAATAATATTTATGGTTGAAATAACCAAAATTATAATTGGAAATACATTAAATGAAAAAAAATATTACAACTATAAAATATAGTGAAATTTGGAATTAATTAAATTATTTTATTAATTTTACTATAAAAAAATAATTGTTACAACCATATTTTTTAGATTATGTTTACTATAAAATATTATAATTTCAAATATACAAAATGGCATTTATAAGTTTTTAAAAAATCCACAATTTATCTTTATTGCAACACTAATAAAAAAAAACGAAACAGCGCGCTCAAATTCTCGAAATTCGTTTCGAGATGGTGTGAGGATATTTTTTTGTTTTTCGTCAAGAACAAAAGTCAATCGTTTACTAATTAATAAAATATTATAGTTAAAAAGACTATATTATTTGGCTACAGTAATTATATTTCATACGTTGTAATATAAATGTAAAAATAGTAAGAGTCAAAAATCACTATTCGATATAGTTAGTAGTACCAAATTTTTGACTCAGTGTAAATTGTATTAATTGTCTAAGGAAGTCAATTTTTCTGTAAATTAATATAAGGTATTAATGTACATATCATATTTTTATTCTTACAGGAATGTAAACTTCAACGAGAAAGGATTCTACCATCAATGCAAATGGAATGACTCTATGCAATGGCTAACCAAAAATTGGCTCTACAAATGGCTACATCATTGACACGAACAAAAAATACTAACCAGTCTTCTAAGGTAATTTAACTTTGCATTTATATTTTCTTAATATCAAGCAACATTTTTAATTCAATATTGAATCATAATATTAATTTGTACAAATAAATTCATCTCAATTTGACTTTGCATAATAAGAATATATATTAAATAAAAAAATATTTTCTGAATATAAATATAAAAATCATAATCAAGAGACATGGTAGTGTCTCTGGCCAAGTACAATAGTAAATTATTATCATAAATAATATATTTTTTAATGTAACAAAATTATTATTAATTTTCCGATATTTGCTTTCAGGAAAGTGGGTCTATTTTGGATTACTTTTTGTCCATCGTCAAACAAAAATTGGAACATGAAATTACTACTCTACGATGAAACTAGAATAAAAGGCGTTAGTGGAATAATAACGACAAATAAAATGGATGGGATCGGCAAGGTTCACTCAGGAGGGAAGGACTATTGCTATAAGGAATATTAAATTAGAAAATTGATCAACATAAAACATCAATAAAATTGTAAAAATATTTGTACATGCAACGCAATTCTAATTCAAATGTATTAACAATGACATTGTAACGTGAACAAACATCGCAATAAACATACAATATGTATTGAATTTAAACACTATAAAATTAGTTCGAATGAAATAGAGAAAATTGTGTCTTCAAGTACATCAAATTAATGCTTGTTGTGTATAATATAAAAATTAAATTGAAAAATTGATTGAAAAATCATTGTTTATTAAACTATTAGTTTGTATGAATATTACAAAATAGAAATTACATCATGTGACTTTTGTCATCAAAAGATATGATACAAATGGACAAATAATCAATTTTACTCATGTGTCAATGTAAATGAACATTATGAAACTCATTGCAAAACACTTTGTGTACATATAAATTGATATTATTCAATATTCTGCGAGCTTTTTGTAATATACTTAGCAATATACGCAGTAAAAAATATTGAAATTGTTAAATAAAAAAGGAATATGCTACACACAAAAATTTTGGTAGATTATTACTTTATTACATACCCTAATTATTTAGTTAATTTGTTTAAATTAATATAAATGTTTGATATTTTTATTTATATTTTTAACTTAAAATAAAACAATTGACAATAATAATTTGATTAAAAAATATGAAGACCTAACTTTAGTTTTTTTGAATTTGACTTTAAACTTAGAATATTATTATAAAATTTCTATAATGTGAAATTGTTTTTATTTCCTTAATCTTTTTTATCTCAATCAAGTTTATTATTTGTATTTTATATATTAAGTAACTATTTACATGGTAAGCAATAGAACAATGGTAATTATAAGATTTTATAAAATACGTGGAAACCTAAAATATATTTATCAAATATATAAAACTAAGGCGTAATTGAAAGTTTAAAATGCAACATTTCGAAATCTTTTCAAAAATGAAATTAGGAATTCAGTCTACATTTATTGATAATAATATTATCAGGAAAAACAAAGCAATGTCATAAAATGATATCCCACATATGTTCGCAAAAAAAAGAGAATATTTTTTCATTAAATAAATGTTTTATCAACTTGATCCAATTTGCAATATTTAAAAGCACTAAATAATCAATCTTCACCTAACGTTCCGCGTTTGTCATAAAAATCAATCTAAACTAAGTACCTTGTCGAAAGTAGTCAATACTGTCATCGCCGCAGTCTCTCAACACACAGCCGCAACACAGTACGTCTCTTTTTTTAAATGACGTTCGTTTAAATGAAAAACTATCGCGCACTTGTTAATAATTCTGGCAATAAAGAATTCTGTTAGTTCATTATTTAAATATACCTGTCGAGAACTATAGACATACTCAGTATGTAAAGATTCATAACACACAACTCATCAATACATCACCATGGAAACTCAACACCACTTCTCACTCATACTAAACAGTTCGTACTTGAATTTGACGAGATGCACAATCACTTTTAAACCACTGCGCGTTTCGAATAAACAACAAATTTTCATAAATAAAAAAAATAATAATAATAATAATAACTTAAAATCAAATATTTGATTCAGAAATCATGACCACCGAAAAGGGGCACAATCGTGACAAATATATGAATTTAAAAGTTACGAAAAATCGTAGCGCACTGAGTGCCGAGTGCGTACGTACGCTGATTGTTTTGAAGCAACAGGAACATATTATCGAAAAGTCGCTCAACACTTTGATTGCCAGTATGAAGACCTTGTCTGAAATCAGCAACAACTTTCAGCACGAGCAAATAAAGCTCTCTGACGGACGGTGAGATTTGTCAAAAACAAGATGAAACGACATTTTTTGAAATATACAAACATTCTAAAATTAAATTTTAATCTTTTTGCAAATATTTTACAAAAGTATAATAAATCATTCATTTAGGGCGAAATTATTTGATTCGCTAAAGAATACTTTGTACGACATTGCTGATGAACTTAGATTTGTCAAATCCACTATTCAAAATATATCAGAGATAGGTAATTATATATAAGTTTTTTATCATCTAATTTTTAGTTTCTTACACAATTCTTATATTTTATAAAATTTGTTTAATTTAAACATTTTAAAAGAATATTATATTAATCAAACAATATTTCTATTATTTTCTATTTTAAAATAATGTAGATGTGGATAAATATCGAAGTAAGTTAGAGAGTTTGTGGAAAAAAATGGATGAATTTAATAAGAGCAACATTTTGGAAACACTGATAAAAGAACAAAATCAAATTGACATCGAAATAGCAGAGTTCAGTGAACAGTTGTATAGATATGAGAAAAATAAAGACAATGCAAATTATCACTCTGTTCACAATAGAAAAAGCTTAAAAAGTAATAACAAATTTTTGTCAGACTACGAAGGTGTGGAGAATTTTGAAAGTCTCGTTGCAAAAACAGGTAACTTTTTTTCATTTAATAATAACGATTTCTTGTCATTTGTTTTTTTTTTTTTTTTTTTTTTTTTTTTTTTTTTTTTTCATTGATTTCCTTTGACCCACAAACAACCACCAACACCTATGTAGGATTTTTCTAGATTTGATTTGTGGTATAAGAACGCATACATAATACAGTACAACTTACATGGACACTATAACAAATTTTATATGATAAATTAAATCACCTAGTTTCTTAGATTTATTCAAATGAAATGTATAAACTGCAAATTAACTTTTCAAAATTGCACAATATAATTTAAAATAATATAAGAAGACATACTTTTCCACTGATTTAATATTTGAATTTGATAAAATATAGTTTCTACGTATTTTAAACTTTTCAAACTTATTTAATTTTTAAAGATGAAGTTATGTACCAAATTATATATTCTTTATTCATGTCACAACTTATAGACAGTTTGATTGAAAAACTGTCCTTAATCACATGTTTTTCATTTCATAAGTCATTTGAATAATTTATAAATGTATAAATCATATATTTATTTAATAAAATTTTTAGCGCCTTTGATGCGTTTAAGTAACATTTGAAAATTCAGTTTTTTAAAATTACTTTGATTCGAAATAAAAAGTATGTCTTTGCAATATTTTTTCTTTTATTTTTATAAATAAATACTATTCTTACTGCAAATAAATGTTTTGCAATATTTTACACATTTCGATATGTAGAATACGAATTCACAAAAACAGTTTCCAGAAATTTAACTCTTTTCATGTCCGTTGCTTAATGGGTTAAACTGTATTTTAAAGAAAGACAGAAACATTGTTAAATTAATAAAGTTTTACATATATTAATTACCTGTATCCCTCATGGACAAAAATATATTACAAAAATATATATATATATATATATCAAATTTATTTTTATGGGAAAATTATATTTGCCGCAAGAAATTGTATAAACGATAGATATTTTTTATATATTTTTAAAATATATTTACAAATATATATATTTTTGAAATATATAAAATAATATATTTAGTATATATTTTTATATACGTAAAACGGCAAGAAATTATATATTTCAAAATATATTTTCATCCGCGTGGGATATAATATGAAATTAAAAAAAAATCTATTATTAAGTTCACATTAGAATTAAAAACTAACAATTGCATCGAATTAATTTTCACAAAAAGGTCACACTCAACGTTGGAATGACGAGGATCATCTGTTATTTTTGAAATTACGTCAGAAGTGTAAAAGCATTCCCGCTTTAGTGAATTCCCTACAAAATATGTGTCCCGATTTATCAACCGAAAGTATAATCAACCACGAAGCTTGGTACAGAGTATATCTAGATCTTCGTGAGAAGCAGAAACACCAAATCGAAGAATGGCGAAGGACGAAGAGGAATCAGAAACAGAAACAAATAGAAAAAAAGTATCAGGAAGCATATAGCGATAATTCTGATGACATTACTGGTAGCAGCGATGCTTCAAAAAAGCAAGTAGAAATGTCCGACAAGAACTGCGATCGAGCCATAAGAGTTGAGATAATGAAAAAGTCGCAAATTATTGATGAACGTCGCAATGAAGCAAAGAAAGAGTCGATAAGACAGTGGAAAATGGAACGAGAAAATCAACGGTTGCTGGAGGAGAAGGAATTGCTGGAGGCAATGAAGCTAAAGAAAATGGAGCAAGATCGACAAAGACAGGAAAGAACTTACAGAATGAAAATAGAGCTGAGGGAGTATAAGAAGAAAAAGATGATGGAGACACAACAAAATGCTAAAGACAAAATACGGGACAGACAGAGAAGTGATTGGAGACAATCTTTTCAACTGTTTAGGTATTAATTATTAAAGTTGTTTTTTTTAATGATTCAAAGTACGGGAAAACTATATTTTAAAATGTATGTTAAAATATATAACTTTTTGCCGTTAAAATATATTTGAAAAAAAATGTATATGTAAATATTATAGGTAAATATATTTTTGCATATATTTCAAAAATATATATTTTTTTACTTATATTTTTACAATATATTTCAGAAATATATTTATATATATATATTAAAGTTACATTTAAAAATTCATAATAAAAAATTATATGTATAATTTTGAAAAATAATATTTTTTATAAATAGCTTGAAATATCTCCTTCTTCGTTAGATGTACTAATATTTTCTGACAACCATAGATCTTGAATGTTTATTGTTTTTAATAGCATTATGGACATTATGAATCCATTATGATCCATTATGCCGTTAAAAACAGTAAGTTTTTAGGATCTATGTTTATGATTGAATAATTTAAAATGCATGTCAATTTTGAAATAGATTTTAATATAATTTAAGTGACAATCTTTCATAAAATTAACAATTTATTTTTTCTTTCTACAAATATATTTGTTTAGGCAACAAGATCAAAACTATATTCAAAAAAGACGATTACTAATCCAAAAGAAAAATTCAATGAACAATAGGGTACTTACCAATCATTCAATTAATATTCGGAGTCGATTCACGGGAAATATGAATCGACAAAATTTTCTAAAAAGCACTAAAGTTTGGGAACAAAAGTGCCGATTTTTTGATCCTACAAAAAAACGCGATCCACAATTAACGTACATCAAAGATCTCCCGAGATTGTAAGTATTTAACGAACAATTTTGAAAAAAGCCAAATTAAAAACCATACATAATAACTTTTTTTTTATTTCAGACGAACTTCTTATCGCAGAAACATGGAATCTTTTTAAAAAACTGATTGAAAGATAATGAAAATAAAGCATTTATTTTCAATATTGTGTGTGATTTCTTTCAAATATCAAAAATTTAATTAAAAAGAAATTGTTTTGAATACTTCTTAAAACTGTATGTGTTAATCAGTTTAATTTGTTTACTTCAACCTGGTTTTCAAGTTTGCATGAAAATTGCATGTGAAAAAAATATGATAATAAAAATGTATATTGATTAGTGGTAACTTATGAATATTATATGAGAAGTACAAAATAAAGAAATACTATTATACAATATTATGATTGCAAACAAATCATATTTTTTACTTTACTTTCTTATTTTATTACTTCATTTCATAATTAAAAAAATAAGCAATTTATATTTATAATCTTCTTTTTTATAATACTACACGGAAAGCGAAATCGAGGCAAAATAGCTTGACAACTGCTGACAATATAAAAGCTTAGGCGGTGATTTTTTAATTTTGACGTTAGAGTGAAAAAAACTCGAGCGTCAA
>JABFPJ010003424.1:0-16168 GCA_022817425.1 Gryon sp. ZL-2020 | reverse complement strand
AAACACTCATAAGCATACATAAACATACAGAACCTTGCACAAAAAGTCATAAACACAATTTAACATACAGTAGTCATAGGTAAAAATGTGAAAAATTTATTAAAAAACATGTTTTTTCAATCAATTGTAATTTCGTTAAATTTCATCCAAAATTAACTTTCTTTTTCTTAAATTTATTCAGAATAAACCAAATTTTTTGATTTTGAAGCGAAATCAATAGCTTTCTTTGGAGAATCTTGCAGAAAAATGCAGTTGAAGTAATGCATTTTTTACATTTTTTCTTGGTTACGTTTACAGGGCTAAAACCTAAAAAAATGTCATATGTAACAAAAATTTCGTCACACATATCGAAAGAAGAAGAATTCACTTTTAATTTTAAAAAAAGAAAGTTAATTTCCGTTGATTTTTAAGACAGTTACGGCTTTTTGAAAATTAGCAATTTTTTGGATGAAAAAAGTGATGCGTTTTTTTTGCGACCACTGTATATAAAAAGTGTCTTGCTGATTTGTTGGCGTTTCTTAAAACTAAGCGGCGTAAGCGAAGTTAGTACGACCGCCACGATATATATATTTTCCTAGAAACTGTATAGTTGTATTTTATAATAAATTTTATGCAGAGATGAAAAAATGCAGAACATTATATATTGAGAAAATGACACATATTTAATAATGAATGAAAAAAGAACTGGAAAAATATTATAAAAGTAATATTATTTTTTGAATAAGATTACGAGTATTCTTAAAAATATAGAAGACTTTTAACATGGGTAATTAACTTTGCGATATTTCAAATATCCGATTGAGTCAATGGATCAGTTGTTATCAGAACAAATGATCCATTCCCTTCATGTTTGAAAAGGGAAAAAAGGAGTTTATTACGACGAATCTAAATTCGAGCTTAGAGTTTTAAGCGGAAAGATATGAATCACTAAAAAGTAAGAGGGTAAAGAGTGAGAGGAGGAAGAAAATGGCAAGCAAAATAAAAGGATTGAATAAAGCATTATGAAGGAATCCACACAGTGAGAAAGAGTAATGAAGTTGAAGGAAGCAAATGTGAGCGTTGAACATCAACGTGGAATAAAGATACCGACATTACTGCATTATTCGAAGCAATAGTTTTTTCATGAATTTCTAAAAAACGGAAAAGGTATTTTCCTTTTAGGATAATAGCCAGCTTCGTCCTTGCTAACATGCGATCTTTTTTTCAAAAGTAAATGCGACATTTAACATATAATAGGACACGTCTTCGGAATCGAATCAAACACGTAGGATAAATACCGATTATGCTAATTTTGTTGAAACTTAAAAGGCCTATTTTGTAGTGACGCGAATGATGAACGATAACAAATAGAAGAATTTTGCTGATTTAGAGGTAGAATTGCATCTAATCGCACGAATTTATAATATTAATAACCGTAATTCTTAAGTTTGAATCGGCACAATTTTTGATGAATAGATATTAAAAAAGGACATTAACTTTGTTATCATTAGTTGAAATGCAAAAGAATATCTCGTGCTTTTTGCACTAGTCAATGACCAGTCAGCTCGTTACATGCAAATTCAGATAATGCAATCTAAATACAATGGATAATACAAGATAAATGTACATTAATGAAGAAGAATTATATTTATTTTATTTAATAACGTAGTTATAATATATACTGATAAATTAAATTACATTTTATTTTAAAGAAAATAAAAATATTCAAGTAGAAACAGAATTCACTTAAGTAAATTAAATATAGTGGCTTACATATTTTTATCCCCTAGGAAGTCAGTGATTAATAATTACTAATCTGCTTCATTTTGAATAAAATACTGCAGTTTTTTAAAATACGATAACATTTTTTATATTACATTTATTGATATTTTCGGTAAAAATATAGTTGGTAGTTGAAAATTACATGTTCCACATTTAATAATTATTGGGAAAAAATGAATTGAAATCTATTTTAATAAAAATAATGTTTATATAATATGAAGATTCGTTTTTAGATTGAGAAGGTAGACTCTAATTTTATATCTGTGTGTCTCAAAAATAAAAATAACGATATTCAAATTATACTTTTATCGAAGTACATGCAATCATGAAAGAAAATCATTTTCTATTAAGATACTTTTTTACAACATTTTTAATGTTTCAAATTTTACTTGCGTTATGACATTTTAAGGAAATATTTTAGATAATTATTTCTATAGTATTATTATGGAAAGGTATTATATTATATTATCATTAGTTAAAAATATTTAATATTATTGTCTCAGTAATTCAAAAGAACAAGTGTTTTGGGTGCACATTATTATATATTATAAAAATAGATATCTTCATCTTTCCCCATACCGTGCGAGCGATCATTTTCAAATATTATTTTATGTTTCATATATTTCGTTGTAATATTATAAATCCTAATACTGATATAAAAAAAGTATTTAGCTAAAATAATATCTAACTAAAATAAAAAGTTAATGTATCGCATTTTCTTAATAACTGAACCTAAAATATGATGAATCTTATCTTTTATATTTTCTCAAATCTACCGATACAAATTCCGATTTGGCATACATTGTCATTCTACGTCATTCTCCGTCATCGATGTTCGACTTTGGAACCCGTTTCTTCATCGTATTGTATTGACGGAACCATTGGTGGCTTGAATCCATATTCGATTTTTGATTGACGAAAGCTACCACTGTTTGAATAAGAGTCATCTTGTTGCCTGGCTTTCCGATAAGAAACAGTAACTTGCATTGGAGGACGAGTTATTAATGTTGTCATAGTGTTAATATTTGGACTTGGACTTTTTCTTTGTATTAATGAATGTAAATTCTGCTGAAGATTCATGTTTTCAGGTGGCACTGGTCCTATATATCTTTCTTTTACTGGTTTTCGTCTCATTCCGGTATTAAATAACGTATACGTTAACATGTTGGAAGGAATGGTATAGTAAATTGGTACTTTTTTTGAAAGATTTGTATATTGATTCTGGTTAGTATAGTAATAATTTTGAATATTGTTTTGAGCATTATTTTGAATATTAGATTTAATGATAGGTGTAGAAAGATAGTAATCATGGTAGTTGGATTCAGTATGGTTTGTTGGAATAGTTAAGTAAAAAGAAGAACCTGGCACCACATGTGTATTGTGCACTGAATTTTTGATTGGAGGATGATATCCTATTGCAGTATGGGGCACGGTATGAGGAACATTTTTCACATTAATTGCAATTGACTTTTCTACTATTTTTGTAATTTCGATAGGAACTGGAACCTTTTTTTCGATAATTTTTTCAATTTCAACAGGATAAGGTTGTGAAATTGGCACTTTTTTTTCAACAATTTTTTCGACTGGAATCGGCACAGGTACTGATTGAGGTACTGGTACATGAACTGGATAAGGTTGAGTAATCACTTTTTGTACCGGATAAGGCACTTTTTTTTCTATGATTTTTTCTACTATAACTGGTATCGGTTGGGGAATGGGTATCGGTTTTTCAACAAATTGTTTGACAGGTAACCGAATAGGAATAGGAACAGGGTTAAGTGCTGGCGCTTTTCTTTCGATTATTTTTTCTATTGGATATGGTATTTTCTTCTCAATAACTTTCTCCATTTTCATAGGATATCGATTATAAGTTGGTGGTTCCACATTTAAATGAAAATCATTGTAGTACATTTTATTTCCATTTTGAACCTTATAATCTGGTAAAATATCTTTATTCTTAGAAATGTCAAATGGATATTTGTAACTTCCTGCATTAGAACCATCAGAAACATATTGCGTTTGATTCTGATTAAATGAATTTTCCAAGTTTCGAAAATTATCATCAGAAGTATAGACTACGTGATCATTTGTAGTATCAACATCTCTATAATCAATCTTTTCCCCTTCAAAGTTACTTTTATCATGGCTGGTTACAACGTTATTACGTTGTGAGTTCAACGATACTCCTTTTTCAGTGAATTCCTGTAGTCGATCTATTGAAATCATTTCAGGTGGAAAATGTACTTCTTGTGATGGCATAGGATTATATATTTCAACACTTTTCTGTATTTCGACGTTATTATTTAAATTTGTTTTAGAATGAGTACTCTCGAATGCTGTATTATCATATTCTACAAATTCTATATTGTCATCTTCAATTCTTTCAACTACAGGAGCTGGTAACTTTTTAGTTGAATTCGGATTGATAAGATAAGTTTTTCCTGCATTCATAAGAGAGACTCCTGCTTGAATAGGATTCAATACGGCAGAAGATGTAATATAATTTCTATTTGAAAATATTTCATTATTTGCTGTTGGTGATTGACTTGGACTGGGTGATGGAGAAATAAACGTATCATCCTGTGTTAAAGATCTACCCTTATGATTGTGTTCCGGTATTTCTGCAACGATAATTGGTTTCAATAATGTTGTATTCCCATTGGAATAATGGTACTTATGGTCATAATCAAGAATATATGTTGTTGGTTCTACTTTGGTGTTCATGATATTTTTTTGTGCTCGTTCATATGGATGTTCAGAAACGTTAATTTGATTTAGGATTGTCCTATAAGTATTCGTTATTTGCTGATTTTGAGCTAATGGTATTTTAATGTCTTCCACACGGTCACCAAAATTTCCTGATGTCTCTTCAATCAGTTGATCCTCGGACAAATGGTTTGATCTTACGTTATTTGTGTTATAACTATCACTGTCTTGATAGTCAGAATGACTTGATGAACTTCCTTCATGAGATGGTTTTTTTTCTGTGTTTGTGTAGTTTATATCATGACCATGTACTTCGATTTCCATATCTGAGCTACTGGAATTCAAAATAGATTTATCATTCAGTGTAAATTCTTTTAATATCAGTTTGTACGGCTGAATAATCTGATGATGCCTTGATTCTCCAGAGCTCACTTCCTGTAAGAAATACAAAATTAGTATCTTGATATTTTGTTACAATTATTTTATTATATAAATACTTACGTTGGGTTCGTGAATTCTCAAACTTTTAAATGCAGTTTCCCCAAGAACAAAATGAGTGGCCGAACTGATGTTTGGACCTAACGCAGCCGCATATCTAACGAAAGGATGATAGCCCCATTCATCGGCGATATATTTGACATTAGTTGTTGCATGATCCGAGTTTATATAATACTGGCCTCTGGCTTGATTATCAGACATTTCTTCAGTTTTTCCATATGCTTCGCTTGAATCATTCTTATCCTTGTACATGTAACTATAATTCGCTGTTTCCTGAAACAATTTGTTATAAAATATAATAAAACTACTACCAAAAACTTAAGCATGAATTGGTGATGGGACAAAAATAAGAAATAATAAAACTAACACAAGAAGTAAATTACGAACGAAAAATAAATCCAGAAAATATGTATACATATAAAATGAATGCTACTATAAATAAATCAAGGACCACGATAGCGTTCCTGACGAGCCAAGGTAAGGTTACGTTTACCTTACAGTCGGGCGCGCTGAGTAAACTATATTCTCGAAAACTTGACAGGTGTAGTTTTATGAAAATTTTAAAAATTAATCTTTAAAACTATACATGTAATTACGTTTTGTTAGCTTTATATTGTTTCGTAATTTTTAATTTACTCTAATAAATGTTTTTCTATGCTAAGAAAACATTATTTATTTCACATTTATTAATATTATATCGTGATCAACAAAACGTTTTTCTTTTACACATTCTTCTACACATGTTTTCGTAAAAATTTTCTTCTACTGTTTTGTCTTTGTCTAGCATTGCGGATAGATTATATGTATCTTTGTCGCGTTGTTATTAGGCAATTGACAGCTAAGCGACCGAAAAATTATTCTTCTACTGTTTTATCTTTGTCTAACGTATATATCTATCTTTTCTTATCTTTTAATAAGTAAGCTGTCAACATCATTATTAATAATAATAATTAAATTTTGACAGTAAGTAAAAAAAATAAAATAAATATATAATAAATCGAATAATAACCATCATAATAAAATACTGTCTTTTCAAATAAAAATTTTATTATTGTAAATTAAAAAAAATAAAGTTTCTTTCGCCATAAGATACTAAATTCCATACTGGAGCATGCTGCAGCAGTTCTCTTATTATTAAATTTACAAAATCATGAAAATACATTAAAATACCAATTAAATAACTGAAAATTACCTTACAAAGATAAAAAATGGACGAGCCAAGGTGTTTGACTATATAGTTTTTCTATATTAACTATATTAACTATTTTTCTGTTTTAACTATATTAATTTTAAAAGATAATAATAATCTGAATACTATAATAATCTATAAATGAATTAAAAACTATAAAATTAAAAAGAAATAAACTATAGAAAATTAAAAACATGAAAATACATTATAATAAATTACTAAGAAAATTAAAATTCAACAAAAATTTACTACCATTTCATACAAAAAAAGATGTGAAATCATGTAATAAGCCAAGTTTAGTTATACATGAAAAAGGAAAGTTTTTTTTTTTGATTTCCACTTCTTCCACAAGAATTGATTAAACTAAAGAAAAATAGAAATTACCTTACAAAAGTAAAAAATAGACGACCCAAGATGTATACGTTACTTAGTTTTTCTATAAACTATATTCTATTCTAAATTTTGAACAATCATATATGGATTTAAATATGTCACCTCCCTCCCTTCCACAAAAACCGAATAATTTAAATTCATAAATCCGATAATTTAAAATCCTTAAACCGACAAATGATGTATTCTATAACAACTATTATTCCCCAAAACTATCAACAAAAAGTCTTAAACATTATCATAAAATAATATGAAATATCTTAAAACTCTACATTAAAAAGATGTGAAATCATGTTAGGCGCTAAGTAAATTGATAATAAGCTAAACCCTCCCACAAAAGCGGAATAATTTGAATTCATAAATCAAATAATTAATAACCTTACAAAGGTAAAAAGTGAACGAGCCAAGGTGTATACGATGCTCTGTTTATCCCTTAATTATATTCTAAATTAAACAAATATCCTTAATGGATTCAAATATCTTACTTCCATCCCTCCCTCACACAAAAGCGGAGTAATAAATCCAATAATTTTGAATCTTAAACAAAAAAAATGTATTCTATAAAAAATAGTGTTTTCCCAAAACTATCAAAAAGATGCCTTAAACATTAAAAGAAAATGTGAAATACCTTAAAACTCTACATTAAAAAGATATTAAATCATGTGAAGAGCCAAGTTGATTGATGCATTAAATTTCATAAAGATGCTTTAAAACTTTAAAACAAAATTTTAAATTATTTATGCAGAAGTACCTTAAAACTCTACAATAAAAAGATGTAAGATCATGTAAGGAGCCAATCATGTAAGGATCACCGTTAAAATAAATCCTAACAAAAATAAGTCATTAAAAATATATACCCACAATAAATTGCAACAAAAATCCTACACGGAAAATCGAAACTAGATTTAAATACATCCAAATAAAAAAAATTCCTAACAAAAATATTCCAAACAAAACAATACGCAAGAATGTGTTATTGTTAGTTTCGTTAGTTTTCGTAGATTTGTCAATCTTGTTGATCTTTTGTTTTTTTGTTAAAGTTTTGTTACACAGTCATAGTTTTTTCATTAGTTCATATAGTTTCGTTAGTTTCAAAGAAAAATAAAAAATACTTGGTGCGAACCATTTTTCAATTAAATCGGTATAACATAATATCAACGCAAATGTCGCGAACCATTTGCGAACCAAGTATTCTTTATTTTTCTTTGAAACTAACGAAACTATGTGAACTAATGAAACTATGACTGTATAACATAACACATCGATTTTTCCCCGTCACAGTGGCGTTCCCCCTTAATGTTGTTGACTAAAGAATGCAGGCCTAACTCCTTTAAAAATCGTTTTAAATAGATGCCTTTCTTGACAGGTTCAGCAGCACTCTTATATTCAGCCTCGTTTGAAGAAAGTGCCACAATTTTTTGTTTGTGTGATTTCCAGGTTACTCCAGCGCCATCAAAATTAAAAATGAAACTATTGTATCATCTTCTATCATCCGGACAGTTACCCCAATCTGCGTTAACCATACCCATTAAACCTTTTCCTGTAGATTTGTAAACTAATCCTAAAGCTTTCTTTCCTTGCAGATAATGCAAGATTCGCTTGGCAGTCATCCATTGGACATGTTGATAGCAATCATCGACTTAATTGACTGATGTTATAAGCAATATACGGACGCGTACCTATCACCACGTACATGAATGAACCCAATAGAGTACTTGAACGACGTCTGGATCAGGTTTTTATATCCTGTACAAATCGGTGTCGAGATTTGCAATCCTTCATCTCGAAACGCGTAAAATTTCTTCGATGAATCCAAGTTAATAATCAAATATCCATCATCTTGTTCGACGAATTTCAACTCGTCGCAAGTGTAAGTTGAAGCAACTTACACTTGCTTCAACTTCATCGCACTGAGAGATAGAATGATGTCAAACTTGGTTTCTGGGTCCTGAGTTATCCATAGTTTCTTCTCTGCTTCCATCGCTGAAACAGCTGAATCCACTGAGCACAACTTGGCACAAAGTGTGTGTGCCATTTACATATGTCCAATTATCATTTATAACTAAAAAAGTTTCCATGTGCATGCGCCATATGTCATAGTTCTCCTTATTCAAAGACTCGATCCTGGCTGAAGTATATGCGTACATGTTCCGCAAGCGTTAACTAAGATTTGTATTACAATAATTGCGTGACTCGATAACTCACATTATTAATGATTTCCGATTTTTATTTCACGCTATTTAGGCCCATAACCTATTAGAGGGCGATGAATTTGTAATCAAGAATTAAGCACATTTAATCGAAGTGATTATTCATTGAATCAACAACAGATTCACACGATTATCATTCACACGACATAGAAAAAATAAATTAAAAAGAATCCTTGTAACTAGTTACTATAAAGTAACTTGGATTAAATATTCAAAATTAATAACTACTCGATTATCATTTAATTTGTGTTAATAATTATATTATTAATGAATTTCTAATAAGAATTAAAAAATAAAATACAAGTCTAAAATATTTTTCGTTACTCGGGACCCTAGGGAGATTTAGGAAAATGGCTTTTTTCCCTCCCTCGTAACGAAAAATATAATACGCAACATGGGAGATGATCGGAAATTCGTTTCCCTCGCGGTTACAAACCTCGCCTTCGGTTCGGCTTGTAAACTCCGCTCGGGAAAACGAATTCCCGATCTTATCTCCCTTGTTGCGTAATATACTATTCTTACAGAAAACGTTACTAATATGTTAAAAAAGATTTTTTTGTATTTTAATGAATATAATTAATTGCGAATATAAAACATGGTGTCCTACATTTATATCACAATAAGAATAAAAAGACCGATAGTATCTTTGATTAGGTACTAAAAAACGATAGTTTCATGTACAGCCAGCACTACCGTGTCTCTTTTCCTAGAAAAAGATGCCGGTTTTCTACATACAAAAAAAGCAACAAGAACGATGATATTGAAATTATCATTGAACATGCTGTTCCTTGGAAAAATTAAGAAACGTCGTCTTCTTTTTCTTCTTCTTCTTTTTCAGGGTCCCGACGAGTTTTTCAAATTGACACATACATGTTATATGATAATATGAAAATAATTACAGTTATGATGCAAAGTTACACATTATAAGATGATTATAGGAAGCTTAAATGATGTTTATGGGATGCTAATGGGAAGCTTATGGGATGCTTATGCCAAGCTTATAGAAAACTAACACGAGGCTTACAGAAAATATATTAGAAACTTGTGGGAGAGGCTTATGAATTTCGATAATGAATCGAAATAAAAATCACTGAAAGACTCAACTGAACTTTTAATACTAAATTATTTTTGAAAATACAATAATGATATCAACTAAAGTGGAATGATACGTGGTAATTTATTTTGCTTTAGAAAATTGTCAAGCCTAGAGATTTCTATTAATGAAAAATAACATCAAAACTTATAATAAACTGAAAATTCTCGCGGAAACAAACCTCGCCTTCGGCTAGGCTTATAAACTCCGCTCGAGAAACCGGATTCTCGATTTTATCTCCCAGGTTGCTTACGATATTTTTCGTTAAAAGGCAAGGAATAATGCCGTTTTTTTAAAACTCTGTTGAAATGTTAAGACCATTTACTTGACTAATATCAAAAAGAGATTAAAAGATTCAAAGGAAAAACAATTATTTAAAGTGATATTAATAATGCCGAGTGAAAATGAAGTTTGAATTTCATCTGAATTTATTTTAGAAATAGTTTGTATAAGGAGTGTTATACAGATTGTTTCCAGCCAGTTTCACATTAGTTCCAGCTCTGGAATAGATCTGGAATCGTTCTGTATAACGCTCCTTATACAGACTATTTCCAAAATGCATCCAGATGAAATCCTAATATCATTTTACCTCGGAATGCCATATACGTTTTTGTTAATTCTTTTAATGCTTGTGTAATTCTTCTAATGTCAAAAAGTAATAAAAATATTTTAAACCATTGAAAGGAATAAATAACGTGTGTAAAGACAAGTCTGTTTTCTTCTTGAGTGTTTTAGCGATAGTTTAACGGAAAAATCGAAACATTTGTATTGTTTCCTTCTCGTCAGGTTAAAGATAAAAACTTTCGACTCAAAGAATAAATCGACTCCTCCAATTAGAACTACCCCAGTTCAAAATTTCATTCTATAATGCCCTTTTTCAAAATTGCATTCTAAAGCGCCCTAGTTCAAATTCTCATTCTAAAACGTCCCATATCAAATTATCATTTTGCAACGCTCTGGTTGAAAATTTCATTCTAAAACGCCCTGTTTCAAATTCAGTGATAAAAATATTAACTATGCCAGCATAAATTTAACTTAAGATTCTTGTCCATACTATTAATTTTTTGATAGTATGGACTTTTTTATTTTTTAATAATCAAAAATTAAGTTGCAATAAGTCAAATAATGCTTATAAATTTCCGAAAACAGATTAAAGATATAATAAACGTAAATATGTTAATTTAATTAATGGAAATTTTATAATCTGAGAATTATGAGAATATTAGTAAACAAGCCCTAACGGAAGAAAATATATTTCGAAATATATGCAAAAATATATGTGAATATGTGCACATATATTTTCGGAAAAATATTATATATTTGATAGATGGGGGATTCCACAAAATAACGACCCAGAAAAGAACTGGTGTAAGTTAAAATAGGTGTAAACAAAAAAATTTTTTTTTGCATTTCCAGTACAGTTTCGGGAACTGAATAAAACGTCAAAAATTCCTTAAATGTTCTAAGGAAATTTATTATGTTCCATCCCGTAAATAATAGTAACGTATTTGTTGTTTCCAAGGGTAAATTACCGTTACGATATAGAAATGCAATTATGTCTTTGAAATTGTCAGAAAAAAAGTAACAAAAGAAAGGACTTAAGAGATTCTAATTCTGGTTCTGAAATTACTCTCGAAATTTGAAAAAGTGAAAATTCCCTTTTTTTGGGTGCATATTCTTCTTCTTTCTTCCGTTAGGGTAAAGTCAAAAGCTATAAATTTTATAAACATAAGTTTTGTATGTTTCTACAGGAAACAAGGGGAAGAGTACGTAAAGCCGAATGGTAGGAAGGCCGAAACGATGTAGTGCCGTATAGATATATCCCGTAATGAACATCAACCTGTCAAAATAACAGCACCGAAAAATGTGTTGTTATTTTGACAGGTTTTTGGGAAGGATATACAAATCGGGGAAACACATTTTGAGACTCTCAGAATTATTATTTTGAGAGGTAATACGATGTTTTGTATGAAAGCAAAATACTTAAATTTATCAACTTTACCGTTGGAATGTTGTAAAATTGCCAGTTCGCAAAAAAATCAATTTGTTGCTATTTTGACACGTTTGTGGAATGGAAACAAATCAGGGAAACATTTTAGTTAGGAAAACAGTTATCTTATAAATTTAACTTTAATTTAGCACAAAATTTTGTTGTGCTAACCCCAATAGACAGAATGGATAAAGGAACGTTTCATAAGCGTTTGTCAAAAAGTTTAAATAACGTTTGGAACGTTATTTCTAACATTTACCAAATGTCGAAATGTCTACTTTTTAAGTTGTCTGCTAGTTACGTAAACTTTATGTAAATGTTCGTCCTAACGTACAATAAACATTTTTAAAACGCTTAAATAACCTTTATTTCATAAACATTGTTAAAATGTTAACAAAAACGTTACTTCGTAAACGTTTTCAAAGTGTTAAAAAAACGTTACTTAGAAACGATTCCGACATGGTTAAAAAACATCAAATCATAAACGTTGTTAATATGTTTGTGCGGCTGTATATCACAAGCGCGATTCAACTATTTTTCGTCACTTAAAAAGTACGACTGAAAAGTGTCCACAAACGCACGAATACTTATACACAGAGATGGGCACATTCCATTACAAATATAAGGATAAAAGATTATCGTAGTGTAGGATAAATAAAGAAGTATATATAATTAACTATCCTTATTTATCTTTAGAAAGTCCTATTTATTATTTCAGTTTGTAATGGCATGTGCCCATCTCTGCTTATACAATATTTGCAACCACCCAAAATCAGTCATTTCTTCAGAAACATACTACCTGAATCATAAGAATGTTAATTTGACCTAAAAGCAGAAAAGAAAATAGACGAAAAAGTAAAATATTTTATTCATAATATAATCATTCATTTATAATAATTTATAAAATTTGACAATTTTTATAAAAAGTATTTCTTAAATGCAACTCCTTATATATTATGTATTATTTGAAACTAAACCTAACTTTATCAATATTACAATGCACAAGGTAGTGCCTTATAACATACTTTTTTTAGATATTGCAATCGAGTTAAACGACCATTTTTTCTTCGTTTAACCTGATTATTAAGATTCAGATATGTTTCTGCTTGGACATTTTGGCATTCGAAATACAATTTTAAAATGTACCCTGGTTTGCGTGCGAGGAAAAATCTATCAAAATACTCCCTCCTGGATGAAACTTGGGTAGATGAGAATCGGGAATATGTGAAGCACAGGCTAACCTGTTAAGCGTCCACCTAGTTTGCGTGCGAGGAAAAAACTATCAAAACACTGCCGCCTGGATGAAACTCGGGTGGATGAAAATCGGGAATGGGTAAATCACAGGCTAACCTGTTAAGGGTCCACTCGAGTTGTGCGAGAAATCTATCACAACTCACCTTTTTTACAATCTTACGTCGAAGAAATCTTATCTTACTTCAAAATTTGAAAACAAAATTGTCGTTACATCTACTTGGAAAACAGATAAAAGAAAAATGTGTTTGGGGTAATAAAAAAGGTTCCTTTAGAAGTCGCGCTTTTGGTCATTTAAAAAAATGAACTTTTGGTAGTTTTGTGAGTGCGCTTTTGGATATAGTTACAGGTGCACCTCGCGCTTTTGGTAAACGCCGGTTTGTGCAATGTTTTAAAACGGCCATGAAGTGTTATTTATTATAAATTATCAAAACAGTTATATTTCAGGAAACTATGAAGAATACTTCATAGTCAACTGCACATGGCGGTCATTGCGGCACATTGAAGGCCACCAGTAAATTGAGCTGCTAGTCAATAGCTTACTTTACACTAAGTAAAGCGGGAATTTAAATATGAAATATATATTTTAATTATAAATCATAATTTGTTAATTATTTAAATTGTTTTTAGTTATTTAAATTTAAAATTTTCGGTTTTACATTTTATTTTTGTTAGTTTTAAACATTGTTTTTTATTTTTTTCAAAGTTTAATTTTATCGGTTTTTTTCTAAATTCAATTTTTGTTAGTTTTGTTTATTTTATTGTTTTCAAATATATATTACTTATCGCCGGCTTCGCCCGGCAAAAAGCCTACGACCATTTTTCTATGACCGCCTAGGACTCCCAGCTAAATTCCTAGCTTCGTCCGAGGTATCTCTATGAAGTCTTTATGGGCTCTTTCTGGACGTCCTAAAAACTCCCTATAAACTCCGTATGAACCGCTATACCACCCTTCATAACATCTCCTATAATATCCTTTATGACATTGCCTATGACATCCACTATGACATTCCCTATGACATTCCCAATGACATCCCTTATGACATCTCCTATGACACTTGAGGGATGACACAAATGGCACAAAAAATTTTTTTTCTAAAAATCTAGTGCAGATATTGCGAAAAAACAAAGTCTACGACACTTTGGAGACACAGGACTATATTCTCTGGCTTGGTTTAAGTTGGACCGGTAGATTTTACGTGATTGACATACAAACAAACAAACGAACAAATATATTTTCAATCTTATATATTAGTATGGATAAATTAATCGCTTATTATTATGACTTCCTTCTGAACTTCTTATGACCTCCTTACGACCCCCTCACGATTCCTCACGAACCCCGATATATTTTTCGTTTTGTTAGGTAAATTTCAAACTGTGTAAGAAGTCAGAAAATTGTGTGAAACGTTTATGAAAAATTTCTGAAATAACTATGAACTTTGTCGGAGAACCTCTTGAGAACCTTCGCACATCTTCGAAAAAAAACTCCGAACCACTATCTGCAAAATTCCTGAAAACTTCCTGAAAACTTCCTGAAACATCCTGACAACCCCCTGATAACCCGCCGATAATCCTCTGACAATACTCTGACAACCCCCTGACAATGTTTTCAGGAATTTTGCAGGAAGTGGTTTGGAGTTTTTTTTTCGAAGTTGTGCGAAGCTTCTCAAGAGGTTCTCCGACAAATTTCATTTCAGAAAACTTTCATAAACTTTTCACACAATTTTCTGACTTCTTACACAGTTGGAAATTTTCCTAGCAAAACGAAAAATATAACGAAAATATATATTCCTCACGATTCGTGAGGAATCGTGAGGGGGTCGTAAGGAAGTCATAAGAAGTTCAAAAGGAAGTCATAATAATAAAATATCAATTTATCCATACTAACATATAAAATTGAAAATATATTTGCTCGTTTGTTTGTTTGTATGTCAATCACGTAAAATCTACCGGTCCAACTTAAACCAAACCAGAGAATATAGTTCTATGTCTTATGAGAAAATGTGCTAGCACAATTATGCATGGATAAAAGATGAAAAGTAATATAAAGAAAGTCTTATCGCTTTTACGATGCGCCGTGCTCCTTGTATCGATAGTCAGTCCGCTGATCCACAGTAATTCGTATGAGCCAGTCGTCGTAATTAGCTGGGAAAACCACGCTTCGTCACAAAACACTTGTCGCTCTCATGGATGGCAAAATTACTGGGCAGGCTGGTACAAATGGCGATAGTTTCGGCGAAAGAGTCTGCCAACAATTGTTGCAAGATAACAAAAAACCTCGCGATGCTACACAAGAAAAATTATAATAAGTAATATACTTTATCGCAAAAATCAACGACGTTACTTTTGTATATACATACCGAGGTCGTTGAGTACAATTTAAATAATAATTTCGTCGCACAATAAAAATCTAATTTTATACAATTTTTGTTTTGTTACGTGCTTTTATTTTTGCAGTAACTAATTTCTATTTTTTTTTTTTTTTATAAATAGTTTATACTAAATTGTAGTTATAATATTACTTTTATTCTAGTCGATCCGATTTATGTGCTGGTTCGATCGATTCTAATTAGCGTGCGAATTTTGAAGAAAGACGTGACCCTATATGGAAACACACACACACAGAAATTTATATGTCATACACATACCAATACATCGATAAAGATAAGAAATGATGTTCCGTTAATTCACATTTTCTGAATACACCTGTTATGTTGACGCATCTTTTCATATTCAAATTTTCAAAATAATCAAATCAAAAATAAGTTCATTTCTGGAATTAAACTTTGTCGTTATTCAATTTTCATTTAAATATAATCTCATTTTATCATTTGTCAAAATCATTATAATCGTTATTTTTATTTAATGACCCGAAAATACATATTAATTCTACTAACAAAATAATATAACATTACAACTGGATTGTTTAAAAATTTTACCTACTTCAATAACAGTAACAATGACCCTAACGGAAGAAAATATATTTCGAAATATATGCAAAAATATATGTGAATATGTGCACATATATTTTCGGCAAAAAGTTATATATTTAATATATATTTCAAATATATTTCTGA
>JABFPJ010003423.1:0-16170 GCA_022817425.1 Gryon sp. ZL-2020 | reverse complement strand
GGGGAGGGAAAGGGGGGGGGGGCGAAAAGACAGCATCGGCTCGGCGGATGTTTTAATTGCCTTCTCTCGGTGGAGGTCTTTCGAGAAAAGGGCTCGTAGATGCGAGGCCAGATTGCGAGTGTGGCGTATAATCCTGCACTGGCATCTATTCGGTCCCGCGAAGCGTGTAGCTCAGCTCTGTAAATAAGCAGTCATCGATGGATCGGGCTATATGGCAGCAGCAATGGGGTTCGCCTTCCTCCTCCCACCGCGCCATCTCTCGACCATTCTTAATTGCGCGTGCATGCAACCTTACAGAGCACCATGCAAGTGTGGCGAGAGAGCCATACTTTTGCCTTCTTCAAATTCAAACGTCCAGGCAACGCCACATCAGCGCCGCCAGGGCGCAATATATCTCGCAAAGGGGGTGATACGGGAGGGGCAGCAAACACGCTTGCCATTAACATATCCGCGCTCTCCCGATAAGCCCCTGCTTCTCGGAACCGATACCCCCGACTTCCGAGCGCGTGTGTGCCAAGCCACTCGCACGATTAACAGTCGCACGTTATTTGCTTTTCAGCGCTTTCCCGACTCAAATGGATATGCTAAGATACATTGATTTTGGCATTATTTATGAGATCCAACCTTTCGCATGAGATTCGATGTGAACGAGAGAGAAAAACAGATTGCGCCTTTCCAAGGAAAGGCGACTGACGAGCAAAATTTATGCTCTAAGACTTTTCACACGAAAAAATAGATCTGCGGACAGGCAGTATTGTGATGAACTTTAATCTCAGCTGTTGTAAAATTGTATGGTTTAGTATTGGTTCTGGGACAAAATGAAAAAAAGACACATTTTATTTAAATAGTAAGTTAAAGATTTATCAAGTTGAGAACTATTTAATTTATAAATGTCCCAAATGTTCTAGTTGAATGGGATAATATACTTGTTATTAATGTACGTACATGTATTATGTTACATGATATTGTCTTCTCTCATCGCAAAATTTACATAAAACTTACGTTAAGTTGTATTTTCCAAATTGTGTAAGTTTAATGTCAACTAAAATTGCATCAAACTTTACAGAAACTTTACATGTAGTTATTTATGTTGTATTTTACACTCATGATTATAGTTTAATGATCCATTATTACATTTTCTTTCCAAATTAACAATCTTATATCATGCATTTGTTTTTTCATTGCAATTAATCAACGATTTAATGCTTGTCAAAGTATTAAATCGTTAATCACAAAGCAGCTTTTAAATGAGTAATAAAAGTCCGTCTGCGTTATTAAATCGTCAAGAGCCAGCGTAGCTAGCTATCGAGCAAGTGTGTTAGTGTGACTTTTTTGTGTGTGCAAATGAAAACATTGGCATCAAAACTGATTAGTTCGTGTAGTGTGGAGAGACTGAATGCCTTCATTTGGCGGAACGGCTTGATCGGCGCTATGCAAATAGGATCCTGATCGTGACGGGAGTCAATACCGGGCGGGTAAGAGGCTGCTTGTTGTGGTCAGGTTCTGACCCTCGGGTGTACCTCGGGTCGGTCCACACGAACAAGCGAGATATGCTAATGCGACTGGGTTGCGATCGTGACACCGCGCCTACTAAGTAAGAGCTCAACTTCTTCGAGCCTTACTTACTTACGATTACGATACGCCTGCCTGCCTGCCTTGCTTTCCATCCCTAAAGCTGGATAATTGTTCGTATCGCTAAAGGTGTACGTACCTGGTGCAATACAACGCCAACAAAAGTACAAGCGCATGAATAATGCGCGACCAACGGACCGCGCGAGTCGCTTCTCCGAAGCCCGATCATAAAACGCGAGCTTCTCAGAAACCACCGAATCAGATTACGTAGATGAAAATCGACAACCCCGTGTTCAAATTATTGCTCCAATCGAGAAGCTGTGAAATATTTCAACGGCTACTCTTATGTGTGTTGTGTTCTTTATTTTCAACAAGATACATTCAATTAACATGTTAGAAGAGTATTTATCACTTACTCTAATGTATCATATAATGCTACTATTAAATATCATATTACATTTGATAGTATAATCAAAATATTTTGAAAAGTATAATCATTCAAATTATAAATCAAATATTTGAAAGTATAATCAAATATATATTTATTATATATTGTAATATTTTCTTCGTTTTTATTTAAAATTATAATTTAAATTAAAAAAAGACATTTGATTTAAATCATGTCCGTCGATGATTTACGAAAGCGCAAAATGACCCATTTTTGTCATCATAAGCGTACCTGCAATATCATCATAAGCGCAAATCAAAAATACTCAAAACCGCACATATAAGTAATCAAAAGCGCAACTGAATTTTTCAAAATTAATAATATTATTTTTCAACAAAATATTATTATTTTGAAAAATTCAGTTTAAATTCATTTGAAGTTTTCGAATTCATTGTCGATTAGTGTGCTAAAATCTCTCATCGAATCCATTTGTCAAAATGTCGTTAATTCTAAGTACAACGAACAAAGGAAATGCTTGTGTATTTTCCAAAAACTTTAAATACAGATTAAATTATAAAATCAAATTCCGTATTGATTAAAGTAAGTAAAAAAAGTGAGAAAATCTCGCTCTGGTCCTTAAAGTTAATTTTTATTATTCATTAAATTACAGCTTAAGAAATCTGTAATGCCGATAATCAAGACTAGGACTTGGCCTTAATATTGAAAGATTTTAGTAATATTGACATGAACGATATTCAGCATGTCAAACAATCTATGTATCGCGCGAGAAGACATTTTCTGCCACCAAATCCAATGTCTTTACCGGAAGCTTTCTTAATCATTGTTAAATAAATGCATTAAAAAAACTCATGTGTCCTTATGATAACTTTTCCAAGTGCGCTTTTGATTATTTTCTAGTTGCGCAAATGATGTACGGAAAAAATCCTAATTTGCGCTTTGGTCATATAGCCATGCTCGTAAGTGATTATACATGAAAATTGAAATAAAATATCAATCATGCCTTAAAGAAAGTGTTAAAAATTGACACATTGAACTTGATAAATATAAAGATTTAATTAAATATAAATTGAATTAATTGAACTTAACAAATTAATTTCGGTGTTATCAATTAATAATCTCATAATTATGTAAATAAGAACCGCACAAACAATTTACGCTACTTTGACATATCATATTCATATATGATTTATGTTATTAAAAGCTTATAAAAATGCTAGTATTAACGTACAATTTTATGTCTCCTTGATACATAAAAGACCTTACAAAACACTTACGTAATAAACTTTTGCTTGATTTTCGTATGGTAAGCTTCGCGATTTAACTTTTTTATTATATTTGTTTCAGTTAAGGAATTCACTTTATTGATGTTTAATACGTTTACACAAGACAGAGTTTGTCTTATTTTAATTTTGAATTTTAAATAAAATAATAAAATTGTATATTAATTTTAATTTGTATATACAATTAATATACATAAATATTTTATTTAAATGTTACAATCACAGTAATTTAATTTACATGTAAGTGTCAAGAAAAAATGTATATAAATAAAATCAACAGCCATTATATGTAAAGAAGCAATTAGTAAAGTTTCATCTTTTGAAATGCAATAAAGTTTCACCGTCAAGCAGTATCACCGCTATTCTCATTTAAACATATATTTTATTATACATTCATAATCATCAGCGTTCCTCTCCATTCAGTCGTTTGCGTTTATCTATCAATTAATCTACAAATAAAACTAAAAAAATTGGAAAACACTATATTTTAGTAAAAGCTAATGTAGAGATAAGATTTGAAACGAATATCCACTTAAATATTGAAAAAGAAGATACATATTGATTAAGAATTTGACATTGATGAACAAGATTAATTTTAAGAAGAAAACTTCGTCATGTTAGTTATTATAAGTTGGTTCCACTTTCAAATTATCATACTTATCTCAGAATATTATTTACTTTTTATCTCTTCAATGACGTCATTTTTTATCTTGCAATTAAAGAAAAAAATTTGAAAATCAAAAAATCTGATTGAACATTCCATTATCCCCTATGGACGAAGATATATCAAAATATGTATATCAAAATATTTGAGTTTGAAAATATAGACAAAATGTAGGTGATTAAGTATCCAATATATATATATATATATATATATATATAAAAGCGGCAATAAGTATAAAATGCAGTCCAATTTGAAATTTTAAAAATTTTTTCTCTCTTCTTCGGGTTGCTGATGGCAACAATATTATATAAAAAAAAATTTTATTGTTCTTGTTATAGTTTTTGTATGCTGAAAATCTGCGTTTATTTTTATCTGAAAAGAGACACGGTAGTTCCGGTCACATAAAAGACGATCGTTTTTTTGTACTTAACTAGAGATACTAATGTGTCTCTTGATATCTTTATATTTTAATATATTATTTTAATAATCTCCTATTTACTAAAATATTTTAGTACATTTTCATTTTATAAAGCACAGTTGTTCTAATAACATTTCTGCAAAAGGAAGAATATTTATTACAAAATGAATAATTTTTTTGTAATTTAAAATGTAGTTTCATTTGAAATATCCGGTCAAAATTTGAATGCGGTGGCAACGCCAAAATGATCATTTCACAGAAAGAGATAGTTATCGTTTTCGAGACGAGTGGACTTGTTTCCCAGGAATGCTACCGTCAAAGAAATCCTATCTGCCGGCGCGATAATGATCTCACGAAATTTGAAAGACTGCGCCGAGTACATCTTGATCCATGAATCTGCGATAAGAGTGTCGCGCTATCTCGCGCGAGAATCAGCCTTGCTGATGACTACGTTTCATTTTTTCCTTTTTTTCTTCTTTGTCTGTGACAACTGAGAGAAATGTCAAGACCTGACAAAAAAAAAATACTTCTGTGCCCGAAACAGAGATTTTGCAAGGATAAATTTTTTTTAATATCATCGATGTGATTTAAATGAAAAAATGATGATAGAATTCTGATTTGATGTAGTATGAAATGTTCAAATCCGATTTTTGTCTTACTGTGTATATTCGTTCCGTAAGTTGTATTCATTTCTGGATGTAATATCGGTCGAACGATCGCGTGCCACTGCACAACCTCGTTCGTTCGTCTCATCGGTGGACTTGTACGGTTTCTAAATAGGTAGTTGAGAGCAGCAGGTATAGGACGCTCAATCATTCGTTCAATTACTGAGGATGTCGCGACAATACTTTGCTTGAATATCTCAATAAAATGCTTGCTATTGGTCACGGAATTGTATTTGCATTTTCTAGAGGTGTCTTCATACATTTTCTAGTAGATTATGAGTCCGGAATACAATATAGACAAGATTAATAGAAGAATTTAGAAATAAAATGAGAGTATTTGCTAAGAATAAATTAAAGTGTTGTTTTAACATTGTAAACTAAAAGGGAATTTGATAAAACTTTTAAAACAATGTTGATTATTTTATTATTTTCATTATATAATTATTTATTATATTATTAATGTTATTCTAACTTTATGTGCGCAGATGTCTCGCGCGCATTTCTAATTATTGCAATCAACTTCAAAGTAAGTTTTAACTTTAACACTATAGGAATAAATAAAATGGAAAGATAGGACTAAAAACAAATGTTGTCTATTCTTTGCATTGAATTTCGTATAATTATTAACTTCCATTCATGAAATCTATATCGATATAATAGAAAATACATTGTTCTTGTACGATATTCTATTTTATTAGTTTAAGATTCTATTAAGTACAGCGATTAAGTTTAAGTTGTTTGAACAAGTGTATAAATCTGAAGTTGTAAGATTGACGCTACCTAATTAAGCATCTGCGAAAAGGGTACCTAAAAACGCGTAATTAATTTGACGCGTTGCGGCCGACTTAAGGAAGGCCTAGCGACGGCTTATCTTCGGCCTGGAACAGGATCCAGGGGTCGTACGATGCCTCGAGGACGAGGTTGATATCGTGCACGCCATCTGTCATTCGGTTGGTGGCGCTGTTGTCGTTTTTACAATCGTCACTCTGAAAGGTGAAGCAACTTAAAAAAAGAGACTGAGAGAAAAAGAGAGGGAGAAGACGAAGTGTGTTGGAGCAATAATAATAATAAAAATAAAAAGAGCGAAAAAAATGCAGCAAGAACCAATCGATCTATTACTGGAAGCACGAGGAGGGCGCTGCGAGCGTTGAATATGCAGAGGCAGGATGGTTTATACGTGTCGCCGATTAAGCCTTAAGATGGGGTAGTCATTAAGAGATAGCGCCGGTTGACACCGAAGAGACACTCCCCGCGATAACCGCCTCCTCTTTTCTCTTTTCCACTGTCCTTCTCTCTCGTTTGTGTGTTTTCTATCTTTGTTTGGCTTGGCGTTCGAGTCATGCAGATATACGCTCTCGTTAAAAGGGCCACGCGAGCTCGACGCGATCCACCTTCGCCAACTTTTCGCGACTGCAAAACTTTTATCTCGACGTATTTCATGATATACTCATTATATATAATCGTACAGGGCTATATGTATAGTCCAATCAAATTATACAATGAGACCGAATGTACTGGCTTAATGTCGTTGTGTAATGTAATTGTTGGCGTTGTGCTTTCATCTTTTTACCTTGTCCACCGATAAGTGTCCCATAAGTGTTTTGGGAGCTCTTATCACATTTTGTAAGTTTATTTCTTTTCTTTCTCTTTTCTTCGTTTATTTTTTTGCTCGAGATATGCTTTGTTACATTTTAATGGATAATCAAGCAGACAAAAATGCTCCATATGGTGACTTCTTTTAATTGCTATATGAGCTTCAACATTTTTTTTTAATATAAATCATTTATAATCTTAGTTGCAATGATTTATAAAGTGCAGTTAAAAATGTAATAGTTTAGTAAAATTAGAAGTCTAAAAGTAGCTAAGTATTTAAAATTGATTCAGCCATTTAAGAAATCTAGTTTTATTAAATGTATGTGAAATATTCGTCAATTTAACGCCTCAACAAATAGACAATTAACAAAATAAAGATGACATTCATTTTGAAGTTTTCCAGTATTAGTCCTTTTGATGTATTACACAGATTGTCACAATTTCATTTTCAAGAAATAATTTGAAAGAAGAAAGAGAAAATTTGAAAGAATCGACTACAATATCAATGAATTAAGTAGCAAATTCGACGGACTTAGTTTTTCAGAGTTAAAAACTAATGTTGAAATTGTAAGGAAGTACGACATCGGATTTTTTTTAAAAACTACAATTCATGCTGCCATTATATCATTTGTTTTATCAAGTTAAATACATTATAAATATGTTATACTGAAGTTTAACGATTTTCGAGTTAATATTCAGCATTTTAATGCTAATGACCACTTAGTCTTTATTTTTATTTTGTCTTAAATTTTTATATTAATAGATGATTGAAATAAAGCAAGGCAATTGTCAACTAATTTTACAGTTTATTAGATAGGTGTTGAATAGTCTGGGTCGAATTACGAGCGAGCGTAAACAAAAGGCGGACGGTGGGCTGAAAAATGTAATTTTATTCAAATATGAAAGGTAGCATGTAAAGCTCTGAAATATTTGATATCGAGCGCGCGATCGTTAGTTGTCGAGCGGATGAACGGACTTGCTCGAACGAACGAACGAATGAACAAACGAACGAAACGAAAGGTAACAAGAGCAGAGTTTGGCCGGATCAGATAGTACGGCAGGACCAGCCTGGCCAGATCTTTGAGATAGGAGAATTTAATAACCTGCTAGGGGGAAAGGGTGGCCTGAGGCCCAGGCAAAGAGAGTGCAATAATATCGGGAGATATCGATCTTTAATTAGGCACGCAACGCGCGGCAACACCAGATTAGATCGCTAGACGAGACGAGTTCGCGCTTTTGCCCCCTGCCCCTCCCCTACCCCCTTCTCACGTCGCCTCTCACCCCTGCCTTTCTTCTGGACGCCATTATCTATCTCTAGTCCTAACCCTTTCTCGCCCGAGAGTCGAGAATATCTCAACAATATTCGGCGCAAGATATTGCGGACAATGCCTGGCCTGCTCCCGATGCACAGTTGACTCTCGTTTATTCGACGTAAATTGAAATGAGAAACGCGCGGGATGCGAGGGGCCTTTTATACACGAGGGATTACCTTTTAAATATGAGAGAATTCGGGGTGCCAGATTGTTTTATTCGACGAACGCCTAGCAGTGTCATATCGTTTTAGTTGCGCCATCTCGATTGTATTGAGAGATTTGCTTTTGTAAATTGTTGAATAATTGCATACTTTTTATGTTTAATTGAATCTGATTATATTCCGAGAATAAACGCAAGTTATTTTAAATGGAACGAAAATTATTAAGACAGATTTTGCAAGTATAAGGAAAGGATACCTACATTAAGCCTGAACCATAGACATATATATTAGGGTGGGTCGAAAATTTGAAAAATGTTTGATTATGGGAAATGTTTATAGATTTTTGGATAAAAAAAAGAAAAAACTTACCAACTTTACCATGAAAAAAAAATTTTTTTTTTGCAATATTTTTATACCCCACCAGAAGCCTAAAAATAGCTATTTTTAGGGTTTTTTTTAGTTTTTGTCATACTAATATCATTTATTTAAGTTCTGGGAAATTCCCGTAATGGACAACTATATACATAAAATACAATTAAGGTTTACAAATAAAAATATATACAGTTAAATTGAAGTAGACATAGCCAAGTAAGAATATGTTTAGCAAGTAGAATTAGAATAAGAATTAGAGAATAGACAATACAAAATAAGATAAGAATAAATACAACAAGCATTATCGAAAAGTATATGACATCGAAAGCATAAGGGTTACAATTTAAATTTAAACTTCAATTCAATCTAATCACATATGTCATATGGCGTATTCAAGCGCCATTACTATTCTTTTATAATAAAATGTTTTGTTGGCAACGCGTGTTCGAGCAGGTGTGACATTATTAAAAAATAAAAATGTTTCCTAACATACATAACATATTTTTTTAATTATTAATAATAAATATAAAAATGCATATTCGAGCAAACATTATTATTTATTAATAATGTTTGATCAAACATGGGTTTTTGAGCTTTTTTTTTTAATTATTAATAATATTTTTAAAAATGCACGTTCGAGCAAACATTATTATTTATTGATAATGTTTGATCGAACATAAGTTTTTGAGATTTTTTAAAATTATTAATAATATTTTTAAAATGCGTTAGATCAAACATTATTAATAAATAATAATGTTCCAACGCTTTTCCGACTATATTTTGCTGAGTGGGTATAAATCAAATAAAAATTAAACTACTTTTCTCAGTGTAACTTCAGATGAGGAGAAATCTCTTTCGAAAATTGTTTTGATCAAATGTTTCTCTTTTGTTTGTCAAAATGTGTATTTAAATTGTGTAATTGTCAAAAATATGTATTTAAATGTTTAGATTAAATATTTTCTACTGAAATTATATTTATATATTTTTGTATATATACTTAAGGTGATTCTTCAGATATATAAGAGCAAAAAGGATAGAGCTAATGGTGATTCCATTTGTGGTAGAGAGAAGCAGTGAATTCTATTGAAGAATCACCTTAATTGTATTATCAGATAAGAAATTATTTGATTATCAATGTTTATTTTAATCATTTTTACAACTTTTGAAATATTATTATAATTGATGAGAGAGATTAAAAATAATTTATTGGATTGGCTGCAATGAAACAAAATGATATGCTGGATGAGATAAAATTTATTAGGTTAATCTCTTACGATTTTCAATTACATTACGACACTTTTCTAAATATATCACATTTATCTGAGACGATGAAATTATTAATTGATAGTTGTTCTAATATCATGTGATTCATGATTATGAGTTTTACAATACGCACGGTGATAAATTGGACGATTTAGATACGAGTTGTTTGGCGATACAATCAATGATATCATTTTTTCCAAACAACTGATTTCATGATGTGATTAAAGTTGAATTAGTTATTTGTATCTATAATTATCTATTTGCATTATAGATATTATATTATTTGGTATTCATATTAGTTTCTGTATAATATCGTTTCAACATCTTTCAGACGCATCATGGACTGAAATATTATTCAATAGCACTTTTTACTAAAAAATAAGAAAAATATTTTTCTGCTAGAAAGTGTTATATTAAATGTATGGTAATAATTGAATTAATTCTTTATAAATTAACTTTTTAGCAAAAGGTCACTTTGAAATTGACGAAATACTTTTTTTCTCAAAATTGAAAATAAAGGTGTTTTAATTTAGTTTTTTTTTTATTGTAGATAGTCATGTTTTGCTGTAGCATATGCGGAAACTTTAAATGACTTTTTTGCATTCTTCTCCCACACGATCGATTAAAATCCAAAACTGGCACGTTCATTTTTCATGAGTAACCTACGGTTAAATTTTTGCAGACACGTTGCCTATCGCCTTATTAATCGTGCTCTTAATTAATCACCGACAAAATACACCTATAAAGCGAGTGACACTTTTTTTTGCGTTATACACGCATATAATTATGTACAAGAGTCATTTCTAGTGTTATCTGTGGTCGATTAATGGAATATTCTAATATGCTAATCGATGGCGAGGTATAGGCATATCGCACATCAACGGAATTGACGGTAATCGCGCGATCGCGGCGTTCAGACGCTGCTTATCAAAACCGGTCACATTCGCTGAAACCCGTCACTTCCAAATACGTCGAGACGTGATTTCGTGCGCATTAATTCCCCAGCCGCCATTGTATCATAACCAGATTTTATCGTCACAAATTCGCAAAATGCATTTCAATGTTTTCTTCCGACGTCATTCCCAACGATTGTCATTAATTCGAGAAAAACCGACCCGTTCAATTCTCAATCCTCGTTTTTACCCGTCTCAATTTTGTTTTTTGCTCGATTTTGTCGCTAATTTCAGAATTCACAATCTGTGAGCAATTTCGATTCATATATCATTTGGATTTATTTGGACGTTGCCCTTATCTCTGTTGTATATAAAAAATTGATAACTTTGACTTTAAATATTATATTTTTTTATATTATACGAGATTTAATAAAGACGTATTCTACACTGTTACCGTTAACAATTATGTTTTAGCAGTTTTTTACAGAGTTCAGTCAAATCCGTTTAAAAGTTTTATTGAAAACATGACTGATTCGATTATGCGAAATATTCATTGTAATTTTTCTTTAAAGAATCTTATATATTAGTTAATAATAATATACAATTTGTTGTTTAAATGAACATAAATTTTGGCAGTTCATATACATTTCGAGTTCTAAATATATCATTTTTGTAAATTTAGACAAGTAAATTATTTTTTAATTCAATGTACAACTTAAAAATATTTATTACATCCTAGAAATTATTATTTTAATAAAACCATATAATATAATGAATTACATGGAAAACATTAATTCTGTAAGGTAAAAAATAATTATATAATGCAAAATGACCTTGAAAAGGTAAAAATATATGAGCCAAGGTATTTATGCCTAATATTTTGTATTATTACTCAGTTTAGTCAAAATTATAACAAAAAAAAACGTTGTGATATCAATAAATTTGAGCCAACTTATTAATTAAATTTTGTTTAAATAATAATTTTAAATGAAATAAAACAAATAACTGAAACAAAAAATCGAAATTGCTTGACGAGCCGCTTTTCAACGTTTGAATGGAAACGTTCAATTTTTTTAATTTCCGAAAAAGCGGCTCGCCAAGCAATTTCGATTTTTTGTTTCAGTTATTTGAATTTTATTTCATTTAAAATTATTATTTAAACAAAATTTAATTAATAAGTTGGCTCCAGTTTATTGATATCACAACTTTTTTTTAGTTATAATTTTGACTAAACCGAGTAATAATACAAAATATTAGGCATAAATATCTTGGCTCGTATATTTTTACCTTTTCTCATAAAAACCTTGGCTCGGCGGGTCACTTGCGCGACCCTTAATTACGTTTATTATTTTTTAAAAATATTTTAGATAATTATTATACATGTTCTATAATGACTGAAAATAATTTTAAATATTATAAAATACATTTGAAATGTTTATAAATATTTTGAAACTCTTAAATTTTATTTTTATAATGTGAAATCTAAAAAGAATTCTGAACCATTTACAATAAGATGAAATTATTACTATTTAGTAAACAGAGAAGATTAATAAAAAGATTGCAAATTTGAATTTGTATATTGTTTTTTATTTTTGCTTTAAAACAATGATTTAAAACAAGAATTATTTGATTTAAATCACGCCATATATTATTTCAAATGCACTGAATAATTTTGATGAATTTTTCGAAGAAGCTGTTGATTTTATTTTATTTTCATTAGCGTTTCTATGATTTAAGTCGACTTAACACGAGTTCTTGGGACGGTGAATATGACATTTTTCGAATAACTGCAACATGGATTAAGCCACCGCGCGTTGTGGATTACATAAAGTTTCGCGCGGGACGAAGTTGAGCTGAATTTAGATAAGATGACGGGCGTACAAAGTTCCGCAAAATTGTGTTGATTTATATTTATATAAATTGCGATTCATGCAAATGCGCCAGATTTGCAGTGTTATTCGAATCTGCATAAAATGCAGTTGCGTTCAATTAGCATAAGATATGACGAACGTAAAAAAAGGTGCGCAATTAAGTCGGGCATTTGCAGTTTTGATGTTGCTTTTTGTTGCTCGCGAAACGACATCGTAATCGCAAATATTTATTGACGTTATACTATTGTCGATATAAAGTTGTTAATGAATTTTGCGCAGGTGTACGCATGGTACGTGTTAATTCGAGTTCCATACGATGGCTGAGATAAAACTTGTTGCTAAATTGTTTAATTTATTGCACAAAAATGCCTCCAAAGATCGCCTTATTTTCAGCAAAATTTTGTTCATAAAAATGTTCGCTTTCAAGAAATTTTATCAACATATTTCTTTAACGCTTATCTCAAATGATTACGGTTTAATTGAATTGTATTTATAAAAGAAAGATCATTTTTTTATGAGTGAAAATTTATTTACAAATGAAAATTGTATAAAAAATGTTGAATCATTAGTTTTAATGGCACGTTAATTTGCATAAGAAATTGTTTTTTAATGAATTCAAGGTTTGCTTTTTTATGTTAGTTTAATTTGAGTATTGGTTTGAAAATCTGATAAACATTAAAAACGAATTTAAATTTCCGAATTGCAACAGAGACATTTCTCATGATTTATCAGTGAGAATCTGAGATTGGAGCAAAACATATTTGAAAATAAGGTGCGAAATGCGTAATGACCATGTAATGACCGTCACTTGGTCGAAATAATCCACCGTTGCGCATAAATTAAAACTTCTTTTACATATAAAACCTGTTCAGGGGAACACCTTCTTGAACACGAAAGAATGTTTGTGAATTCTTTTTAAATTGAAATGTAAAGAGTTCATGTATTTATGCGTATGGCTAAAGTTAATAATAACATAATTATCGATTTTCCATGTTATGAACTTTGTACTGTTTACAAGAAATAATTTAATTTTTTATCGCAACAAAGTCATACAGGATATATAGCGAACTAGAGTTGCACATAATAATCAAATTTCATTGGTCTTAGCGAACAAACTACTGTGTCTGGAGTGGGAAAGTAGTGTAGAGTTGCGTGTGAATGAGACAGGAGTTGCGACAAAAGTTGTCGTGGCATATCGAGTCGTGATGAGAAAATGAACTCGTAGGCTGTATTGGAACACGGCGTATCTCGTTTTGTGCGATCGTTTGGTGACTTTGAATTTCAGGTCCACCCGCAGTAGCGCGACTACGTCGATTTAAGCATTGAAACGTCGTCGTTTTTCGCCAGCAGCCAATGCCACGTCGGGCAATTATCGTTCGTGGCGCGGGACCGAGTCACGCATACATTAAGGCACCAACACACAAGACCAAAGATTCACTATCGGACCACGACACCTCTTGACTACCGCCTGCTGCACCATCAGATCTTTATCTTGCGACCGAGAACTCAAGCGAATGAATAATTATCGATACCAGCTTGAAAAGTTGCGTTCTTTTTTGCTTTGCTCTTAGCTTTTCGTTTGTATCCTGCTGCTGCTCTTGCTGTTACTGACTGCTTGTTGTGCTGCTTCTACTTATGTCGCGCGTTATGCGCAAAACATTGTCAAAATTGAGCCCGATGAATATGGATGAACATTTTACGATCCTCGGACAAGTGTATTTACGGTTCATGTCACATTTTTGTTTTTTCATTTCTTGAAATCTTATTATTTCATTAATATTTGGAATAGTGGTGGACAGTGAAAACGAGATGTGTTCGAGTTAAACAAAATTATAAATATATGCATATTTAATATTCAAAATCAAAAAGGTGATTTTTTTTAAAAATTCTATTTACAGAAAGGATTATTCAGATAAAAATTTTATGAAAATGTTCCTAAATACTCAAAACACTTTTAATCAATTGGACATTTTTATACTCAAAAAAGTAAAAATGAGAAAATGAAATCTTGTAATAATAGCGTCAAAAGTTGACATTACAAAATATTGTATTATAATAAACATTAATGAAAATCGAAATTTTTAACTTATGTATGTTCTCCTATAAAAATACATTACATATTGTACAACAGATATTTGACTACATATTTATAATTGTATATATTTAAGTTTTATAAAGTTGACGGTTAAGCAACTTTATTATAACTTTTTAAAATTATTTCTTTTATTGTAACTTTTGACACGGCAAACTGTTGTATTTTTCTGTCAACCCGCGTGGAAAAATTAGTCAGGATATAGTCTGGCAAAGTGTATCCAGACTACATCCATATTACATCCAGACTGCTTTTTCCACTAGGGAACATTTTTAAACATTGTAACTACCATTTTGCAAATATTTTAAGTATTCCCAGTAGAAATCGATCGCTCTGTAATGTGGATGTAACGCAAGGCATTGATAAGGGGCTGATCAGGCGACGTCGTCTTGTTAGGGTCATATCAATGCCCTGCGTTACATCCACATTACAGCCCAGTCAATTTCAACTAGGGTATTTTTCTACCGAATATGACGTGATATAAAAATACAGTTTATAAATTGATCTACTTTTTAAACTATAACTTGAATAAAATGCAATAATATATTTTTCGGTTTTTATTTGTCAAAAATATCGTCTAATAGGTTAGATTTGTTTTAGAAAGTTATGATAGTTTAAAATAGGAATAAAAAGTTACAACAAAATGATATCAGTTCAAAAAGTTACAACAAAGCTTCTCGGGACTGTTGAAATGTATATAACAATATATCCTCTACAGACAAAAATATACTCATTTACATACAAGATATAAAATCTATATTTCATATTTATCCATGATATATATCAAAGTATTTGTACTTCAAAACATAGACAAAACGTAGGCGATTGTATATCTAATATATATTAAAGCGGCAATTAATATAATATCCAGTCTATATAATTTTGAATATATCTTCGTCCGTGGGGGATATATTTTAATAACTCATAAAGCAGATACTCCAAACGCCTTTTTTTGTAAAAAAATACTTTTGCTAATAAACAAAGTGAATCTAAAATGTTTGGAACATCCATTCGTCTATTCTTTTGTTCTGCATTTCTTAGAGTTTCGTATATATCCATACTAATATATAAAATTGAAAATATGTTTGTTTGTTTGTTTGTATGTCAATCATGCAAAATCTACCAGTCCAATTCAAACCAAATTTTCAGAGAATGTAGTCCTATTTCTCCTAAGTGTCGTAAACTTTTACTTAAACAATTTTTTGTGTCATAGGTGCACCCCTTAAGTTTCATAGGGGAATTCATAGGGGATGTCATAGGGGATGTCATAGGGGATGTCATAGGGGATGTCATAGGGGATGACATAGGGGATGTCACAAGTGGTGTCATAACGGTTCATACGGAGTTTATGGGGAGATTAAAAGGAGTTTATAGGGAGATTAAAAGAAGTTTATAGGGAGATTAAAGTCATAGGCTTTTTACCGGGCGAAGTCGGGTAAAATTCGTGATATATGAATCGTGTATGAATCCTGACTACATCCCTAGTTCCACCTGAGGTACTTCTATGGACCCTCTATGGGCTTCCTATGGCCGCCCTATGAACCCCTCCTATTACCCGTATGATCTGCCTATGACTTCTCTATGGCATCCCTATAACACCCACC
>JABFPJ010003422.1:0-16174 GCA_022817425.1 Gryon sp. ZL-2020 | reverse complement strand
AAAAACAAAACCGAACAAAAAAAAAAAAAAAAAAAAAAAAAAAAAAAAAAAAAAAAAAAAGGCAAGTAAAATGGGATGCGTATATCATTTATCGCGAGTGAATTATTTGGCAGCATTTCATTATAAATGCAAAATGAAAGCTGCTTTCTAAGCTCGCGGTCTATAAATTGTCGTCATAATTGAACGCGGTCGAATAGCAGATGCAACAATATTGATAACGAATATGTTGTGCGATAAAACATCCACGTCGCGATTATTTTTAATGGCAAAGCGAGAAGGGCTTGCAATCGATAATACATCCGTGGACTTGAATGCTTGGTTGGGAAGCATCCGTAACAGGAATTTCGTTATATCAGCGAATAATTTATTTCAATCGCGCGCGCGAAAACAAATGCTACGCGTGGCGCCCTCTCGACACGCACATTCCTGCCAAAAGAAGATGGCGTCGTGCGACGATAAATTAGCCCCCCACGAAAATTTGACTGGCGAATGTTTCTGCGTACATTCAATGAGCCATCTAATTTTATGGCGTCCATTATATTCGCGAATAATCGATTTTATGCCCGCGGGCCTTTTATGCCGGCCGCATGATATTCCTATTCAATGAGCCATCAATCATTCAATCACACGCGCCAACCAATTGGCGAGCGCGCGAGATATAAGCGAAGCGCATGATGAATGCGAAGAAATGTGTTTTGTATGATTCAAGCACACAAACTTTATCTCGATTTTGCACTGCCATCTACGATTTCGCGCATCATTCTGTATCTATAAATAATCGTGTCAACTTGTGTCACATAAAGTTACGTGAGAAAAATCGAAAGACGTCTGTCGTGTGTGTTATTATTGGTTGGCTTTTCGTGTTGGCAGATTGACTGATTTGTTTTTACCGTCAATGAAATTATAAATCACATTTCAAATATCCAATGTGACATAAGATCTTAGATTATAAGAATGGTTAAATCTGGATAAAATTTGTGACTTCCACCCCCCCCCCCCCCCCCCTCCGCACTTCATCTTCTCCATTCAATTCAACCGTATTGGATGCTTCAGATAAGAGCAGATCAATGTTGTAGATTATGTTGAAAGTTTTGTGCTACGTGATTTATTTTTGACCAAAACTTTGAACGTTTTCGCTTTTTTAATGTTGAAAAATATACTTGCCAGATTAAATATCAATACGGTTCATAAGAACATAGTTTAGGAGAGGTTCTGCAATTTTTAATACTTCATACACTAAAGCAAAAACGTTATATAACATTTCAAACTTCCATATATCATTTGCAAGCGTTCATTTACATTACTGCTTTTTACACTGAGTACAAAATAATGAAACAATTTAGACACATTTCAAACTATTATAACTTTCCACATTTTGGATTTAAGTCTAGTTTTCTAAATTAAACATGAAAATATTTTATTTCCAATTATTATATTTAATTCGAATAAATGTTAACTTAAATTGATTTTTTATATAAAAAAATTTACGAATATTTTTGGCCATTACTTAATGCATTTGTAGCGAAATTTACATCTGTAAACAATATCTTAATAACGTATGTTATATTGTATTTTTTTATCCCATTATTCGAGTTCAATACTTTTTTATCAAGGAAATTATAGCGCATTTTTCTTTCAACTCTACTATAGTCAGATTTATTAGATTAGTCTCCCAATTAGTCTGGATTGATTCTGGCTTCGAAATCTCGTAGTAGACCGTACTAAAATGTTTTCTGATTTCCAGACTTGTGTTGAACTGATTTAGAGTTACAATTAATCTGGATTAAATCTGACGAAAGTCTGGCACAGGAATCTATTACCAAATCCAGTTCCTATAGAAAATTTTATTCAGACATTATTAAGTAGTCTGTTTCTCATTCGTGAAATGAATTCATTTTGTCTCTTGAAACATTAAATATAACTTTCTTTCACGAAACACTTTAATATCTAATAATCGATAAATCGATACAACAAAAAATGATACAAAATTATTTGTTTATATTTAATTGCATGTGATATGATATATTCAATGATATTGTTATAGTTTATCTTTCTCTTAATAATAATAATAATAATAATGTCTAAAAATTACTAGTACATACAACAAAGTGGAAAATTAATCCGAATTGCAGGGCAGTATCATGAATTTCATAATAATAATGAAGAAACGCACTCATTATATTCACATCTAGATGGTATCTGAATTATTAAATTATGTTGATTAACGTAATTCGGACAACATACAAGCAAAATTAAAATGAAAGCAGCAAGTTTTAGGTTGAATAAATTGGGAAAGGCTTATAAATCAAGTTAATATGATGATATTGGGAAACAATGTTGCAGCAAAAGTTTATCTATGACGTTAAAAATAAAAAACTACAATGGAATATTTATTATTAAAGATGTACTAAATACTTATTGATCATCAAATTAATTCAATACATATAGAATACTCGATTAAAATCAAATAATAAAAGTATTTTGTTATAATACTACGTAAAGCTTTAATCATATATGACTAATCATTATAATGTTGTTACTAATGTCATAAATAGAAATGGAAGTGGCCCATTTATTGGCTTTATTGCTGAGTAGAATATCATGGAATTATAGTTATTAATTATAATGAACCGAAATTTACCAATATTAAATACAGCTTTCAAATACATTAATTGATAAATGCTTCATCAAATATTATATACCATATTTACTTGTATTTTTTACTTTAATTTTATTATCATTCAATTTACACTTTCCGAGGAAAGTTAATCACATAATTTGAAACTGTTTAATTTTGTCATTCTGCTTATCTTTCAAACTCATCAAGACGGTTACTATGTAATGTTGAAATGCTGACGTGAAATTGTGTAATTCTCGAGCAGCTTCTATATATATAATTTGAAAGTTGAAAGCCTTATTACTTACAGTTAGAAAAGATATAAGCACGCATAATTTTCTATTTAACAAAGTAGCTTTTTATTTCATTTTCTCTGTTTTTGTCGTATGTTCTGCATTTTATGCGGCCATATTGAAATGTTGAAACTTGTAGAGTAATCTTTAATGGTCGTCCATATTCATGTTCTTTGAGTCAAAATTTTGGAACTTTAATACACCGACAGTGTCCTCTCATTTTCTAGATTGCAGTTTAGGAAACTCAAATGAGTGCTTATTTTCATATTCATAGGCTTCCTTTCTCAGTTAGAGAATCGAAAATATCACTTTAGACCTACGTGTCAATTTTAGACTTGGAAGTAGCAGCTTTGAGGAACAGAAAATTGTTAATTATGTAGAATTTGAATATCACAAACGTTGTTGTGACAAAGTTATGGCACAAGTTGACAAAATAATCCATCTAACTTTCAATATAATAACACGAACAATTCAATTTAGACAAATAAAATTACAAAACAAACAGTTAAAAACTGTAAAATGAATTTCACATACAATGTTAATAATAAAAAGACTTTATATGAAAGGAACGAAAAATGAATGAATCGTAAAATAAATTCTTCCAAACGATTTTTGATTGAAATAATCATTTTTTAACGCGGTTGTTGATATTCAATTAATTAAGCAAAGCAAATTTTTCGGAGGTTGAGCGTCACTATTTTGACATTGAATGAAAAATGTACCAATTCTGACAATAAGCGCTCGTGAGTCATTCTCAAACAATGGTTGGACATTTTTTCCAGTTGATCGAGATTTTTGTATAGTTCGTTTTCTATTAACAATGCGATGCATTCAAAACACCATCGATCGTGCAGTGAAAAATTTTTAAACTCGTTATTCAATTACAAGTACATTGCGAGTAAAAAGGTAACTTCTCGGAGTTCTAGATGCTTTTTTTTTAAATGGGACACACTGCGAACTTATAATTGGATTGACGCGTGCATATATATGTAATCAGCGTCATCTTTTGTTGTCGTTGACTTTTAATTCGAAAAGTAAAAAAAGACATTGTGATCATAAAAGTATTTGAATGTAAATAGAGATTTAAATGAGGATCAACAGAGAAAAATCGAGATAGATACGTGGAATTTGGATGAGTGTTTTCGAATTACTATGTATTACCGTGGATATTCAAAAGGTTCGGTTTATAATGAAAAAAGTTTAGATTCAGAAGATGGAGGAATGCAAAAAATCGCATTACACATTTTTGTCTCCTTAAAATTACTTGTAATATAAGTTTTGCAATCAAAATCAAATAATAATTGAAAATATTGAACAAAAAATCAAATGTTAAAAAATGTTTGCAAAGCATATATTTACTTATTAATACAAATTTGCAATACATTGTACAAAAATGTCCTACAATGCATTATAGATTTGATTTTACGTATGATCTGCATTTAAATTTATCAAAATATATTAAAGATAAATATGGCGATATTTTATAAATATATATTTCAGTAGTAAGTATGAATAATTCGTCCGACAAAAGTTCACATTTATTTATATTTATTTATTATATTTATGTTCGACAATTTCTATACATGATAGAATATTGTTCAAGTATATATTATAATACGTAATCCATATATGGGACATGTACATATTTTTTTACTCGAGTAATCTTGAATTTCCAATTATCTGAATTTTGCACAATTTTATTTTATGTCCACTTCAATGTACCATTGAACGATATTGTAATGTGATGTAATTTGTAATCTTCCATGAAAATGATCTCATGCAGGATAATGTACTTGAAAGTTGCAATTCTACATATAATCCATTTGATGAAATACATAATTTCAATACAAGTTTATAATATGCAAATGAACTGTGCCGTTATCTATAAAATAGCATTCACATATAAGCTAAGAAAGAATAGGAAAGAACAGGAGGTGAGCTATCTTGTCAATGGCGGATTTCAAGGAAAGGATTCATTTTGTGCAGAATAAATCTACAGCCATCTTTGCCTTGCCTTTATAGCATCTTCCGTTTTCGTTTACTAGGGTTTCTCGGGCGTCTTGTATTTAGATTGTAGCTTGAATAAGAAAATCAGACGAGGAAAACGTTTACATTTGTTCGTCAAATACGTGACACGTACGCGTAATTTGATTATTCTGTTGATGTATTTCTGACTGCTACGTTAGCATTCGTATATATTTTTTGTTCCTCTTCCGGTCAAAATGATTTATTTTTTGATTAATATTTTTCCAGAAAAAGAATTGTAACTAGAGAGGAAATTGTGTATGAATCAAGACGATTTGTTAACCTGAAACTCGATTTTAAAATTTTATACTTAAATAAATTCTCGTTGAATAAATAATTTGACTTATACGTATGTCAGAAATGTCTGTTGGTTAAAGAAACTGTCTGAAAAAAAATGAATTGCACATGTTTGTCTGTTCGAAATATTTAAGGAATCGATAATTAAACTTTTACAATTTCCTTTTCTTTTTTTTTTTTTTTTTTTTTTTTTTTTTTTTGATTTTGAGATATACAAAAATGTGACACGTAAAAATGTACTATATTACATATTTTGCCGATAAAAGGAATTCTATTCTTAAACACATACAGTTGTTGGAAGTTTATTATCGAAAATCAATAGTAGAAAGATTGATAGAGATTGAACTACAATTTTAATGTGAATATTTTGAAAATAAAGTACGTCTGAAAAAGAAGTCACATTTTATTTGTCGTTGAATCACTAATATTTCTTCGTCAGGGTGATACGACAAAAGTTAAACATTAAACATACACAATCGAAATGATGTAACGGTAACAACGTTGCTTGTTTTTGTCCAATATACTGCAGTTTAATTGCCAGCATAACTTTTGAGTTGATTTTGATTTTACCACACAAACTTCATCCTCCGTCTGACGAATTATTTATACTTACTACTGAACTATAATTAAATAATGTTTCCAAGTTTGTGCTTAACAATGTTTATTTTCTTTATTCCATTTTTATGTTAAAAATTGTTTAACAAACAGGACGTCTTGTATACAAACATATAATCCCAAACACTTTAACTAACATTCATTTCACGTAACTTGACGTATTTTATTTTCACGTAAACGTTGGAAAAATTTTAGTTGTTCAATTCCTAAAGTAGTCAATAAAAAAGCCGTAGAGAGAAAAAAAAAAGGAATGTTGTAAAAAATTACAGTTTGCTATTCCAGGAAAACTACAAAAATATGCAAATTCGCGTTGAAGAAAAGTAATAGTCTCGGGGATAAAAACGTCCGAAAAAGGGAGCCAACAAAGTAAAGTAGTGTCTCAACTTAGTATTTTTCTCCGATTGTTCCTATAATTATTCCTATTAGAGGGGACGCGCGCTTCGAATGCGGAATCGTGGTTGGAACGTCACGCTCTATTTGGACGCTAACTCGTTGGAACGTGGATCTCCCGAGATGATTATTTCAGGTATCTCCGCGGGGCAAAACCGGGCAAATCCTTCCGACCCCGACCACGATCTTCGGTTCAGGACGTGGCATTTTGCGAGGGGCAATTAGACGCCAAAGAAAATACGATGTAAGGATGAAGAGGGAGGGAAACAAGCTCCAGCGGGGAGAGGTAAAAAGTAAAGAAGAGAACCAACGAGAGTGAGAGAGAGAGAAGGAGAAAGAACGAAACGCTCATTTAATCGCTCATAGCTCTCTTCGAAGATCCTTTGAACTCCTGATCTAATACTCCATGCTGAACGGGCAATTATGCAAGGTAATAGAGCGTTTCTCGATCAATAATGGGATTCTATATCAGACTCCTTCGGTAGCCAATTACGTATATACACGTCTGTGCATTGTCTGACTTTGCACATGGATACATCGGGTGTCTCGTCTTAAATGAAACAGTTAAGTGTTCGGATCAATGTTATCATTTAAATAAAGAAGAAGTGCTTCGCAAAAAGTAAAGCAAACTGGTATTATTGAATATTAAAGAAATTCCTTAAAAGTTGGACTTTGCTGCAGTAATGCACAAAATATAAACCGGAATAATGGATACTGAAATAAAAAGTTGGAGCTAATTCGGAATGAGCTGTTTAATGTATTAAATGTGTATAAATATATAATGTATTAAAATTGAAGATGTGAAAAAAATGTATACAATTAAACAAATTGTATAATTAAATTAAATATGTTACATTTATGAAGGGTTTTTATTACGGATATAATGAATTCTTTTGAAGTAGCGCAATAATTTAATTCGACACGTAACGAACATTTTGATATATGATGGATTCGTAATAGGAGTTACCTGTTATATCAAATTAGTAACAAACGTATAATAAAAAAAATAATTAATTATCAATACTCGGAAGAGTTGAAAAAATAAAATATTTCGTGTAACTCAGTCGAATTCAGATTCTCGTTATTTCTTTTTCATATGAAGTAAACATTTTATGTTTGTACGGTTATTAAAATTAATATGATGATTTCGCTAAAAAAACAAGTGTCTTATTTTTGATGATGACTTTGATTTTTTTTTGCGAAACGCAAAAAAAGTCTTAAAATTGAGTAAATGAGACTTATTTTTGTAATGTTGTATACTTGAAATACAATTTTAGCTTAGAAATATAATATGTTATTTTTATGTTACACAAATGGCCAGAATAATTGTTTGAAACTGAAAAATGAAATTACAATATGATTCATTTTTGTACATTTATCCCCATTTTAAAATATATTTCTCTTATTCGTATACATTAACATTTATTTATTTCCCTCTTCCATTACATTTTTCTCTGCTTAAAATCATTGTACTGAAAACGAAAAACGATCATAGCAAATCCGTGGTTTACTTTGACTACTTATAAAGACATTATTATAAGATTCCAAAGTATAATTGAATTTCTGTTTCATTAAATAGAATCTTGCCTCAATTCATTTTCATTGTCTATGAATACAAATGTTCCACTGATATATATTTGAAATATTAATTATTCCAAATTTATTATTGATCTTGCATACATTTGCATAATTTAATGTATATATAATTGTCGTCTATTTGTCATATTTTTCTTTATTTAAGTTTAAGTAGTAATAATTCAATATTATATTTGTCATTGAAGTGTTGTGGTAGAAGTTAGATATTGCGACACCTTAATGTCGTTAGCAATTCAAATCGTCATGTCATTTCGAAGTAAGATTGTATCGACGTGAAATTCCTTGCAGCTTTCAAGAAGTCTTAGTGCGCTATATGATAATTGTTTTATCAGATCATTGTTTTGCATGTGTGTTGCGGAACTATTTAACTTATCTCCCATTTTGAGTTCACATTTGCGTCTGAGTGTCAAATTAGTTTATTCTTACGCTAAAATGTTTACTATAGTGTATTGTATTTTTGTTTGAGTTAAATTTAGTTTACACACACTAAATTCATTGTTAATATTACATTGTATATAAATACGCACAAATGAATTCTGCGGCGGTATATAATTAATTTACTTTTAATTATATACCGAGTAGAATGCAAATTTGAATACAAAATACGTAACAAATTTTATATTGACTTATTTCAATATATATAAATGTATAAACAACTTTTGTGAGAATTTTTAAATATAATGAGACGATGAGTATGAATTATGTATAATATTTTATATAATCATAATAAAGTATGATTTTTAGTACACAATTTTTTCAACACAATATTTTAAGATACTTCTAATGATTATTTAAGTAGTTGGCTTGTTGTTATTAATAGTGTGTTAATCGCGATAACACATTAGATAGTTGGATTTTGGACACCGGGTACATTGATGTGTTGAAACGTAGGTTAGGTCTATTTGCTTACAAAGAGACGGAACTTGCAAGATGTATAGTATATGCCATGCACGTCGTCGGACTTCAACCAGAACTCGAACAAAACATGTGTATCAATGTCCCTTCGTATCCTCTTGTTGCACGGCATTAATGCCCCGAAGCTCAACTGACCCCATACTGTATACATAGCTGCGCTGACTACTATTTAATTCCACTTCAGTTTACTCGACAATATACAGACAATATCCACAAAATGTATGAATCCTATCCAGCGACAAATTCATCAGATTAACTGTGCGGCAAAGACTTGGCCATCGATTGACAATTTCCGAACATTTTCAATTAGAGTGACGAATAATGCGCAGCCGGACTCGGTCGCAAAACTTTCTTTGGACTTTGGGCTTCGCAATAAGGAAAGACCGTAGGGAGAAGAAAAGATACTGTTTAGAAGATGATTTGTCATTTACGACAAAGCTGAATTACCTAATGGAAGAGAGTGGCTTAAGTGTGGTTAGAAGTTTAGATTGGAAAAGATGGAAGATGTTAACAATCTCCGACGGGAGAAAGATTTCTTTTTGTTAGATTGCAGCAAAATTTGTTTGGCTTTTTTTCCGTTGAAAAATAGTCCACACACATTTAAAGAAGCGTCAAATCACAAAACCAGTAAAAATCACAAATTTATGGGGGGGAAAAAAAGTTCCATTTTGCCTTTCTTTCAGATGAACGATAAACGTACGATAATATTATTCAAAATGCCGTGGTAAATATTATTGCACTTAGATTTTATCAGCGCGCAGTGGAAATGGTTATATTTACAATATAATTTTGACATGAATATTTTAATGTATGATAATATTATCTTTGTCTTTGCGCCAATTTTCTTTTGCGAATAATAATTTTAAGAAAACAAGGCAAATCCTGCATAAGACTTTTTAATTACATGTTCCATTATAGCCATTCGCCAGATTGCAAGTAACAATAATAATAATACAAAAAAAAGGTCGATAAAAATGTGTTTGATCATCCTCAAGTCTTTTTCATAGAAATCGCGAAGACATTTTTTGCGATCAATAGATTCTGAGTCGTTGACAATGCTGGATTTCAATGAACCAGTGAGAATCAGCATTGGCTTCTATGTTAATCTTGTCTCTAATCGCCGGATGATTAAGTCATTTTCAGTAATGGCCGGAACGTAGTCCCGATTTCTGTTATTCATCGCTGTTTGGCTTAATAGTCGTTGCATAAATTATTCATGTTCAAACAATAAACAGGATTGCCACAAGCGAAACTTTTGCTAATGATTATCTTTATGTCAAAGTTTCATAAATGGATTACGAAAATGTTGCAACGTAAACCGGATCATAAGGTGCTCCAAGCGGAATATGTATATATATTTTATTTATATAATGATATTGATTTTTCTTATGCATTCAAAAGACCGTTGAAACTGACGTTCCTTGGAATATGCTCCTTGTGATTTCAAGTGATTCTCGAGAATAAAGAGTTGCGCGCCACTTTCAAGATTTATATTATTTATTGAAATGAAACACTCTGTTAGTAGTAAACGATGACTTGTGTCATCATTTACTGCATTTATTCAAACAGATTTATACATTTTTCTCATTTTAATGATGACGTTAATTCACACAAAGAATTTGTGCGAACAAGTTTAGGAAGAAAAAGTTTATTGCAATTCTGAATCAAATGAATAAAAATAACACGAAAATGATATATGAAAAATCACTTCACAAAGTTTAATTGGTTCTTCTTTTTTATGCAATTGGTTTATGTCAAAAGATTTTTTAACTTGATTTATACAGCGAATGTTGATCAACGATTAAATTTAAATGAACTTCATTACTGAGCGTCTCTATGTGCCTAATTTCTATGAACTCCTGATTAAGACTTTATCCAGGCCAAAGTAGAAGTAATTGTACTTAACGTGTCACATTTCCTAATTAAGATACCTAAGCAACTTTATCTAAGACATCTTTCAATCTGCGCGTTGATTCTTGATAGGACTTATCATCGTTAATGAAAACTCACAGCTACAATGTTTCGCTTATTTATGAATTAGTATTGTATATGAAATGTCGCAAATTTAATTACACTAAAGAAATAGTACTCTATTTTCTGATATACTCGGTAGAAGAAAAATTATAATAAAGAGTTGCTAAATTGTGCAAAACTTTGAGCACAAAATTACGCTGAATATTTTGAATAGTTTAGTTTGTCTTTCGCAAACACAAGTTTTGTAATTAAAAACACCTTGCATTTAATTTTGTATTAAAAAAAAATTTTACCTTGGAATATCAACTGTAACAAATGAACAGACTCTACGTAATTTACACTGAAACATACTTCATCATTTTATGACAATAATATTATGTCTTTGCTCGATTTTTCCTTACTTACTAACTTTATCATTCAATTGCATTTTTTTTCACTAAATGAAAATTGAAATTTAATCTTGATTTGAAAAAAGTACTTTCTTCCATTTTAATTTATTGATGGCGATAGCATAAAATTGATTGACTTATGATTGATATTCATTAGCAAAATTAAATTATGCTCATTTGCATAAATGTTTCCACAAACGAGGCTCATTAATAACAAACAGGATGTGATAATATTTTTGCCGAACATTTTGCAGTCATCTTCACACTTATCATTTTCTCAATTCAGATTCTCATATATAGCATATTTATAGTCTTCATATTTTTCTTATTTATTTGCAATACGTGACATACATTTTAAGGCTTCGTACACTGTAATGGTAGTCGAATACATCCGTTTTCCACGCACGATAATGTTTTATACAAGTTTTTAAGGACTTCATGAATTTGTAATACAAAGTGACTCGTGTGATTCAGTGGAGATTTCATAGAGTTGAGAAGCTTGAGTACTGTTACACTGTTAGATAAAGGAGAAGGAAAAAAAGCTACTCTACGCTTTCTGAAAACTAATGAAAATAAGTTGCGAAATGAGATTGAGACAATAAATTTGATTCCGCAGGGAAAGTACGATCACTTGAAGTTTCTTTGATTACGTTTTCAATAATAATAATAACCATGATACTTACTTACTTTTTTTTTCTTTCTTTCTTACCACATTATCATTAAATCAGATAAACCAAGGCTTAAATGTTTGAAAAACAAACTTCACATGACATCGTTAGAATCTAAAGATATTTTCCGATGATAAATCGGTTTTAAGATTGCTCGTAATTATGAGTTATAGAAGAAATAAAATATTGAATATTATGAGTGCGAGGGGGAAAAATTACAGAAACAGAAGACAAACCGCATGTTGCGATGTACTTATGAGAAGTCGACGGCCGACGGCGGCAAAGTTAGCTGAGCCACGAATGAAATAAGAATAATTAATTGGCAATTACTAGCAGAGATTTCGTTGGGAAGCTTGCGCGTGCTTCTGCAGCCATCGAAATATAAGTAATTAATTGGCAATTAAGCTTTTCGCAAAATATCAAACGCAAGGTAATCTGGTACCAAGTATATGAAGCGTAAACACGGCTTGAAGTAATTGAGCCTATTCGCGGGGTCTTAATTAGGCAAATCGTACAACTAACTGCATCTCGGTGGATCATGACTGGGCATTAACAATGAATCCAAACGTCGTTTGTCTTTTCCTGCTTTTAACAAACTTGAACGTCCGGCGAAATTAGACGCTTTACGAGATTCATGCCACCCTCGCTTTTTTTTTATTCTGACAGTTTTTCATTTCTCTTGTCAATTAGAGCCTTTTGATTTTGCTAGTTGATGATTGTAATGTTCCAAATCGCTGATTGGATCATTAAAATTACAAGGGAAAAGAAGTAAGACTTTCAATCGTGTATTTTTTGCATTTTAAATAGAAAGTAACTTAAATTCTAATCAAGAGACACGGTAGTGTCTTTGGCCAAGTACAAAAAAAAACTTGAATTTTGTTTATTTATTTTTATTTATTCTATTTAACAAAGTTGTATAATAGAAGATTTTAACAAGTTGTCTAAAAGGTATATGAAGTATGAAAATAAAGAAATAACTTTATTTGATTGAAACTTTGAATGGAGAAATAAAATATTAAAATATCGAATGGCTGATCCGTTTTGATATAAACAGGTATACTTTAAATCACACAGTCATGTTGGTACAATTCTGTTCTGTCAAGATACATCCCAGTTTTGCGTCAGGATTTCATCGTTTCTTACTTTGTATATTCTGATTTGAACAAGTCATTTTCAATGTACATATTTATAGATAATCACACAAATACTTTATAGTGCTTCTTTCCATATAAGATAGGAACATTGTGTGACTATTTATTGATTTTACTTCAAACGAACAAAATAAAGATAAGTATAAAATAATTAATTTCTATTTAATAACGATTATTATCTTTTTCAAGAAATACAAGATTGTGCAATATAAATTAAAATTTACCAATACTGCTTACAAAAGAAAACGTTTGAACTTTCAGATTTCACATTACCTTTACAACATTTTTCTCTAAATTAGACTTCTAACTTTGCTTATATTATTTCATCGCTTGCTTCTTCATCGGTTATTCGTAAAGTAAAATGCAATACTTATTAAGATATTAAATTTATATTATATTTTCAGTTGACTTAATTCCAAAAAACAAATTACATTTTTATGAGCTTTTCAAAAAACTTTATTACTACAATTTGACAAAATAATTTTTTTAATAATATAAACTTTACTTTTACAGTCTTAATTAAAACATAAACGACAAACTAATATGAAAAAATCACTTGAAATTAGAGACATATTTTTTATTGTAATTGACTATAAAAAAAAAGTCATAAAAAGTTAAATTTTTTTTTGTTCTACGTTCTGCGAGATAATCGAACTATAGAATAGTTATATCGTTATGATGGTTGCAAGAAGTCAAAGGAAACGACAGACAATACGATATATCCTTTCGCTCGCTTTGAATGGTCGCAGTTTCGAGGATCGTTCGCGGAAAATTGAATCGATTGACGCGTAACTTTGGTCTACGGTTACATAGTAATTGCTTCGGGTTTGCCGCGGATTCGCGGTCATCGTCAACGGGTCACAGGGTCTCCATTGAAATTCGACTTGCCGATGCATTCAATTCATGCCGCGTATTGGAATGTACGCCCATTCAGCCTCTTTCACTACTTTCACGTGCAACTTCATCAGAGAAAAAAATAACGCGCTAAAATTGTTCGAAAGAACACGGAAATTGCATTTTTGTAAAAACAGTATTACACGTCATAAACAAATCTCGAATGAATGACGTAATAAAAGAAATGAACAACACAAATATGAGTACTAATTAGTGCAAACTTTTTTTTCATTTTCACTGTCAAATCTCATCCTTTCATCATATTCAAACGTGATATTATATTACAATATCTCGTCAAAGACAATGAAACGCTAACAATTAAAAATAAATTTGTCGCTGATTGTTTAATGTATAATTTCGCATATCATATAGTAACTGTATATTTATGTCATGAAAAACGCTTTAACTCATTATTATTTTTTTAGCATTTTTTTGTGGAATGAATCTCTTTTGAAGGTATTTTTCAGTGCGGTTTCTTGCATTGAATCCACACTAACAAGCTTGAACACACTCGGCAGGTATCTTGCGAGTAGCTAATGCGATATCGGTTATGGCGCTGTAACATCGTTAGTAATGTGAGTTTTATTCCGGACCACTTGCACATTATTTTTATGAGTACAGCATGCTTTTTTCATAAGAAAGCTGTTTTCAAGTCTTTTTGTTCCTTTATTAAACAGTCTTTGACAATTAAAAGTATATTTTTGAATGTATACAAGTAGATGCGAAAACTTTGATATAATCTGCTTGTACTTGTATTATCCGAATATTATTATAATAAGATTTATGTTCTAATATTATTAGCAGAACTATTTTTGTAATATTTACAGAAGTGCAGAAGTTTTTAGAATTTGCAGTCTAAAATGCGATATATCATTAAATATGAAAGAATGATGTATGCAAAATTACAAAATAATGTAAGAATAATATCGAATAACTGAAAATGATATTTTGACAAATTTAAAAGTTGCATGTTGTCAATGGATGGATATATCCTTGGATTAATTTAGAACGAAGATTTTTTATTTGTTAACGTTGTAAATTTAACATTAATCGATGGAAATGAGTAATTTAATTTTAAATAAAGAACAATTTTATTGAAATAATTTTATATAATTATATTTATTGATCCTTCTAGTTAATTTAAAGTTCATAAAAAGTTTGAATAATTTATATAAATTGTATATTTATTCCATAAGTGATAGAAAATGAATTTTATATTTAAAAATGAATTGCATATTTATAAGTATCATTCAAATATAAATATTAAAATTTCAGTTAATAAAAGTAGTGAAAGACATTATTCTCCTATTACTATCTTCTAACTTTTACTTATTCCAGATTCTTCGGTATATAAACTGAAATACTCTTATTAAAAATAAAAGTTCGCCGATACATGATAAAACTTTTCCAAATACTTCTATCTTCTTTGGTAATTCTACAATAAGAAAGAACCTTAAGGGAAATGACTTAATGATAATGTTATCATCAAAGAACTCGTTTTTTCGTCAAAAATGCAGTTTGACGTAAGAATAATTTTCAATAAAATTGAAATGCATTTCATCAATCATCTATCGACAATCTATAAACGCGGCAGGACATCATATTTAAAGCATGAACTCTCTCTTTGCTTGATAATTTTTCAACGCAGGTTACTATACGTTGAAAGATATTCGTGTATTCCAAAAGAAGCTGAACTTCGAACTTTGTACAAAGTAACTGTTTATTTTCTTTAATCCAACATACCTAGTTTTATTATAAACTTGCTTTCAACTAGCCAGAGTCTGTAGTAGCAAAATGTTAGCAAAATTTTTCCAAGGATAATTTCATAAATTTTTGTCGGATTCATTTCAGTGAAAAATCTTTTTTCACGATTCGTTGCTGAAGCACGGCAAAATGCACCAAAAAGGAAGAAAAACATTAAAAAAAAAGAGCACGATGTGGAAAAAAGACGGGAGAACAGAGTTAACCGGAGCCATGTACAAAAAAGCACATAAGCTCTGGTCAAGGGTCTGTGTGTACTTTGGCTCGACGTTAAAGAACGCGTTAAATCACATCGCATTTGAAAAACGATCAAATATGCAAGACTTAACGTGACCGGCAGAACGCGAATAAATGCCAATTCCTTCTTATCGTTTGTTTTCGAAAGAAATGGCTTTTCATGCTGCGTGAATATATTCATCGGCGAATGAATTTTCCTCGAGTGTTTATGTATTATGTTTACCGTCGGGGGAATAATGGACTGAAGGTTTTTAGCCAAGTCCGGGGTATGATTATGATGAATTTATTATTAGTATTATTATAAATGATGAAATGCACCGTGAACGTTAACGTACGTTTGACTTTAACCAGC
>JABFPJ010003421.1:0-16176 GCA_022817425.1 Gryon sp. ZL-2020 | reverse complement strand
TGTACTGGCGAAAATTTAAACTGTACAGAAATTTGAACATTAAAAGATGAATATTAACATGTACAAATAGAATTAATTGTACAAAAATACATATTAATTAACTTACATTTTTGTCATAAAATAAATGTCCCAATCTTATTTGGTCTCCCAATCGTTAGCAGAATTTAATTAGGCTACGATATAATTATCCTTTAAATTACACTCATAAAACATTCTGGACCGTAGTTGGTCTTTGGTATAAAAATCATTTATATATTATCTAAACATAAAATTACAGTTATCGTCAACCTTTCATCTTTTGAATAAATGTTCGCCGACGATTGGGTTTAATTATGTCAATGACTAGGACAATTATCTTCATGTCTTGTTTTAAATAATTAAATCATATCAAAGGCCGAATTTCAAATTCTATCGCCTTCGCAAAAACAACTTACAAACCGTGTAACTAATTGTGTTATTAAAAAGTAATATACATTCTGTAATTCTGAATTAGTCAGTTATGCAATTATTATTATAATACAAAGTAATGTACCTTAAAGATATAAATGCATTCATTTAAATGACCATACGGCATAATCATTTGATTAATGTCACTTAAAAAACTGTAATAAAATAATTTTGGGATATATCAACAGTTCATACTATACAAACGACTTCATTGCCATTAAAGTTCGTCTTCACTAGTACACATTTTTCATACAACTTTAACAAGTAACTATTATCTGTCAAACTTGTTTTCTGATGGACAAGGTACGTAGACCGGTAGTGGTGGTGTGTCATAGTAACCATAAATAGGTTGTGGTGTAGCTGGAGATTGTACAGAAGAAGGATGGACCACCTGCATTGGTTGTACGAAAGGCATCATCATCTGTATTGGTGTTCCTCCCTGTGGAACCTACGGCAATGATAAACATGTAAATTAATTTAAAATGCAAAAGTTGTTTCTTTATAATCCAGATATAGTCATTATTTGTTTAGCAAATTCCTTGTAATTACAAACCTGAGTATTTCCATGATTTTGAAGAGTAAGAGTACCATTATATGGAGATCCCATATAAAGTTCTTGATTCATTTTGCCGGAGTATGTACTCGGAGGTCTGATCATAGACGGTTCCCGTATACTAGAAGCGATAGCAGCCATGTGGGCATCGCTCGCTTGACTTCCCCAACGCAGTCGGCAAATACACATTATAATAATAACAATTACTATCAACGCGACAACACCGCCGGCTATGCCTATTATCAAAGTATCATCAGTACTTGTATTTCCGTTCATTCCGTAAACGGGATTGACTGTATCGATGGTATTGTAATGGTCGTCTTTATTTTTACGCTTTCCAGTTGTCGTTGTGGGCGCAACGGTCCAAATGATTTCTGGTTCGGCACTGGTTTTTGCTTTGGTTGACGGTGATGATGTTTCTGTACTCGGCTGTGGTGTTGTAAATGGAGTAGTAGACCTTGGATTACAAGATAAATGCTCTTCTTTTAGGTCTATGAGAAACTGGTCTGCGACATAAGCTGGAGTTTTGCATCTGCATACAAAGATAAATAGACTTTAAAAAATGAACATTGAATCAAGTTGAATTTCAATTTATTTATTAGAAGATATTATTTAGTTGACTCGAATTTATATGTATGGTTAATTAACAAAGTAAAAAGATCATAAATAAAGAAATCATAAATAATAAATGATTTTATTTTTCAAGATAATGAATATATGGTAAGAATTACAATGGGAAAAAACCACGAGTTTATCAATAAAAAATCAAACATGGCTTCAATGTATTTTACACGATATGGATATGAACACAAATTTTAGCATTTCATAATTATGTTTTTCCATTTATCATACAATAATAATCATAGGGATATCTAAAGTGTGCATAATTATGTACTAAAATGCATCCGGCATATGTGAACGAGTACTGCAGTGAATAAGTAAGATTCACTTTTTGAATTACAATGTCTATGTCTTATATATAAATAAAAATTCAATAACACTGATAATATTTAACGCATTTCAATTATCAGTTATAATCATCTTGCGTGTAATTAAGCATCAATTAAAAATGAAAATAGCTGATAAAATGAGATCTTACATGATTTCATTTTCATTTCGCACCGACTCGGCGGACATGGTCTTTAGCCATCTCCAGAAAGGTTTAATCTCACAGTCGCATTTGATAGGATTGCTAGCCAGTCCTTTTAAAGTCACAAAACCACTTCGCTCATCGAGTGCAGCTATTAACTGTGGAGAAAGAGTCGCAAACTTGCTTCCACTGACGTCCAGTGTGATCTTCGTTGACCTTGGCACGGGGAAGAAGAGAGCTGCGGGTAGCGTCGAGATTGACGTGTTTTTTAGGCTTACAGAGAAGTGCTGCGCTCGTACCCCGGCTAATAAACTTGATAATATGTTTCGCAGTCTTTCACCTCTCAAATTCAATTCACGTAATCGTGGATGAGCACGCACTGATAATTGCTCACTACCTATCGAGGCATCTTTTACTTCAATATCAAGTATCTGTAAAATTATTCAAATGAAAGTATGTTTTCATTTTTCTTTACCATTAGATTATATATCTATATGTATATATGTTTAATTATTAAAACTTATTTATAGAATTGAATGAAGTTTACAAATGTATATTTTATAATTAATAGTTATGGAAGTTATTTCCGCAGCTGCATGCTACTTTGTAAAAATACTCTGAATCGTAGTAAATATTACATTTCAGTTTAGCGATTCATATTAAAACATGTAATCAATTACTGTTATAATTATACCAATATGAAATTAAAAACTTGTGTAATTTGAATTACGTTAATTAAAGTGCAGTATTTTATGATTGTATATGTCAAAATGAGATACAAAAATATATGATTATTTGTTGTAAAAAGGTTAGATTTTAATATTTGTTAATGTTTTAAAAAAGATTTAATGATTTTCTTCTTCAAAAATTATATACAATATAATTTAGACATTTTTATATTCGTTATAATCATATTTAAATATTATTATTATATTGTGTTATAATTACCTGAAGATTTTTCATGTCCTTCAATATTCCCTGTATATCGAAATAACCTAACCGCGGATAATCATAAGCGTAAAGTTCCTTCAACTTCTTCAGCGGTTGGAAAGCACTTTTATCGATCCTTGTGCATTCCGACAAATTAAACATTCTTAAACTTCGTAAACTTGTGAGACCTTCAAAATTACTATCATTAAGCATTTTTACATTATTTCCAGAAATATCAAGACTATTTAACGAAGGCAAATTTTTAAATGTTGTGTTGAAAAAGTTACTGGAATCGGTCAAACGATTTCGCGAAACGTCCAAAATTTCCAGCATCGTTGTCCTTTCCAAAACATTTGATCCAATGTCAGTAATTGCATTTCCAGAGAGATTCAAACGTTTCAAGAATGGCATTTCCAGTCGATCAATCGTTTTAATTCCCGTATTTGCTAAATTCAGTGAACGTAAAATTTTGGCATTACCCAAAATTCCTCTGATAGCATTTGTGCTGAGAGGATTTTCGGATAAATCCAGTTCCTTAATACTGTCAATGATATCTTGATTAAACACTTCGACCATTTTATTGCGAGCGATATTCAAGCTGTACAATGATGATGTTTGCTTATGTAAAGCACGTGACGGGATTTCAACAAACTTGTTGCCGGAAATATCTAACTTCTCAACGGAGCGTATTCTCGAAGAATCAAAAATAGTTTCAGGGAATGAATTCAGTAGGTTGTCCTTGAGATTAAGATGTTCGAGTCGTAATATACCTTCCATCGTTCTTTCTCCCAGTGTAGACAGTAAGTTCTGCGACAAGTCCAAATCTTGAAGTTGCGACGAATTGTGGAAAGCCAATTCTTCCACCGATTCAATGCGATTTTGCGAGAGATCCAATTTTCGTAGACGACCAACTTGGGAGAAGGCAAATTCATTGACAGTTGTAAGTGAGTTGCGCGATAGATCAAGGAATTCCAAAAATTGTAGACTCTTGATAAAATCGCTAGGAAAGTGGTAGAAATTGTTTCCGGATAAATTGATCTCACGTAATCGTGGATGAACGATAAACGAAGTTGGAGACAGATGTTCAATGTTATTGTCCGAAAGGTCTAGCACCTGCAATCCGGTTCCGGTATCGAAATGTTCGCCGATGAATGTTGTTAGACGGTTGCCTCGTAAATCGAGTTTGTACAGATTGATGAGACCCACGAACGCGCTTTTTCCAATGCGTTCGATTTCATTGAATGATAGATTTATGGTCGTGAGATTGTATAAGTGCTGGAAGGTATTGTCAGAAATTTCCTGTAATAAAATCAATCAAGAAGCAGGTTAGTCATCATTTTGCTCAGTCATTCAACGATCAAGATCTTCATAGAGACTGAGATAAAGAGCGAGGTCTTTGGAAGTTGATAGTATATAAGTATTTGTGTTGCTACTTGAAAATGTTTGAGAGGCGTGTCTTGTTATTATTTGTGTCTACACTGACAAAAGTAAGCCTATAATAATTATCATCTTTCTGACAAAATAGGGATATACTTGTAAAAAACCAAAAAATTATCATCTTTTCTGATAAATATATTCGTTTTTATGAAAATAATTCTCAAGTTTCGAAGACTTTTTATCAGAAAAGATGATAATTTTTTGGTCTTTTACAAGTATATCCCTATTTTATCAGAAAGATGATAATTTTTATAAGTTTACTTTAGTTAGTGTATTGTATCGATAGAGAATATATGTTGAAAAGTAATTAGTATATTTTTAAAAAATTGTATGCTTACTTTAATATATAAAGTGATGTGTTGATGTAAATGTATTCATTGTCAGAATTTATGAGAAGAAAATTAGAAATTAAATTATGATACAACACAATTAAAAAGTATGTTGATATGTGATATATGTGTAAATGATTGATGTTTTCAAGATAAACTATTTCTTTTTTTAGCATTTAAATTGTAATAAATTAAGCTATAAAAGTTGATCGTTCTTGATACATGATCTATTGGTACGGTTATTCGTTTCGAAACGCCATTTAATCGTGACTAAGAAACGCATCTAACCAGTGGAAAATTGCGATTTACCTGCAAACGGTTTCCGGCGAAAGACACGCTTTCCAGACTTTCCAGATTGAGTAATAGTACCGTGGGTAGAATCTTCAGACCTGTGTATGAGATATCTAAGGAAATTAATGTCGAGGGAAAAATGGGTGGAAATCCGCCGTAAAGAGGGTTGTCGCTGATATTAAGGTACTGCAGTCTGTTGAAATGTTCAAATGTTTGCGGCGTCAGACGTTTCAGACGATTTCCAGACAGGTTCAGGGAAATCAGGTTTTTGAGAGGTAATTCGGTAATCCCGGTTAATCGATTTTGCGACAAATCGAGATGCACGAGAGTATCCTCGAGACCGGCGAAAGTCTGTCGATTCACGGTTGAGATGATGTTGCCGGAGAGTTCGATGCTTGAGAGACGTTCAAAGTTTGCAAATAATTGCGGCGGAATTTCACGCACCAAATTACGAGTCAAAGCGAGGCTGACAAGATTCAATGCGGCCGACCTTATTAGATCGGTTGATAACGCGGCTACACGATTGTACTCGATGTGTAGATAAGCCAAAGAAGGCAAACGTGCGAGTGCCGAAGTGGGTATTAAGAGGATGTTGTTGTCTTGTAAAGATAACCATTTCAGCTTTGTTAAGCCCTCGAATGCCGACTCTTCAATCTGTAATTCATGGTTAATCAAATGTTTCATTAGATCCTGAATAATTAGTATTTTTTATATAAACAAATAAATTTAACAAATTGTAAATAATATATTATTAATAGATAATAAATATTTATATTATATTTATAAATAATACATTATTTATAAATATATACACACACTTATATGAAATTTGAACAAAAGTAATCATTTTCAAGATCGAGTAAGTTAAAAAATATTGGAAAGATTATGATTGTGCACATCATCAATTCTGCATTTCTATTATAATTAAAACGTTAATTTCAAAATATGTAGTTCACTATTCAAAAAATAGTTCATTATTGATATTGTGCACAATAGAACACCGCAAAAAAGAATAATGCATGATTGAAAAGGGGTAAAAATAATGATAATGTGTAGTAGACAATCGTAATCTTGCTAATTTGTTTACTAAGGAAAGTAAAAAGTTTAAAAAGTAAATGATGTGGAATAAAATTGTTACATTTTCTTCATTGATGTATTCTCGGAATACATCATTTAATCATAAGACAAACTTTTCACTTATATGTGAAAGTTTTAGATTTCACACATTTCGGGTTTTTAAAGGAAATACCTTTTCGACTGAAAGATGAAAATTCTGAATTCAAATTCATTGCGAATGGTAATGTTTCGTTTCTTGACATATTTCTACTAACTTTGTGTTTATTTTATAAGATTTTTTCAATTGGGTGAAAAAATTAAAAATATTATTAGATTAGACATTGTTAATTCAACATGAAATATTGTAATAATTGTAAACTATTTCAGAAAAAAATGTATTTACAGTTCGTATTGCATTGAGACTGAGATCAAGTTTCGTCAGCACAGTTAGATCCGAAAATGCATTGATGCCCAAACGTCCAATGTTGTTCCGGCTGAGATCTAGAACTTGTAAACCAGTCAAACCTGACAGATGAGTTCTCTCAATGGCCTGCAATTAAATGTACAGATTTATGTCAGAGTTATTAGTAAAATTATTCACATATTTAATTTCTTTGGTTTACTTCTGACTATATAATAAATATGCATAAAACAAGATTTTACATTGAAAATGTATTACATTTCATAAGATTTTCTGGAATACCATTTTCATAATCGCATGTCGATTACCATTCATTTTAAATACGTTACACAATACCGCTCATCTCGTGAAAAAAAAGTTGACCTTATATATATTTCACATCAACCGAAACTACCTCGTGAACATCAATGGAGTGATATAATGTAAGTGGGAATTACAAAACTGAGGCAGCATATAATTTTCAGCATGCAAGGCGGTTAATTTTATGCATGTCGATTTATTGCTTTGTAGCTTACATTAATTATGTTGTTCGAAATATCGAGGAATTTGAGGTTTTCCAAGTGACGAAGGGCATCGGCGGGAAATTCGTCCAGATAATTTGAAGATAGATCCAGTTGAAGTAAATTGTAGCAACCTAAATATAATAAGTTATTTTTATTAATTTAGCAGTTATTTGACTGTAATTTAACTTTGATGAAATTATTATATATTTTTTAAAATGATTACTTTAATGGATTTTTAAATTAAAATAATTTCAAGAAAATATAAATATATTCTATACCAATAAATACGATATACCAATAACCTGGTTAATACAGTCTTGCAGGAAATATAAATGCAAATAATACACTGACGGACATTGGTTCAGTTGGAACAACTGAGTAAAATAGTTATAAGCTGTATACAACTATAAAATTTAGTTGATTTGACTAAAAATATCAGTCAACTAACTGTTTCAACTACGAGAATCAGTTAGCGGTATTGAAAAAGTCAGTTGGGAATAGAACGCAACAGATATTTGCAGTAATACATCGTACATTACTATGATAAATCGGTTGGGCTAACTAAAGCTTAAGTTGCATTTACAATATTGTAAATCTGGTTTTACGTATTTGTGTAATTTATGTTATGACTTTTAGGTTATAATTTTTGCGCTTTTATTTATAAATATTGTATAAATAATATAACAAAAACAATAAATGTAATTGAGACTCTTAATTTGTAGGTGATGGCCGATAATTATGTAATTCAGCAATTAAAACATTTTAATTTGTTAACCTACACTCAGACTTTTGAAGGAAAATATACATTTATTTAATTAACGTAATAATAAATACTGTCATAAAGTATTTTTTTAACTAAAATAAATTTTTAACTAAAATAAAAAATTGTTAATATTATGATGTAATTTGATACATTTAATTATAAGAATTACAATTTTTTGTTTTAACTTTATGATTTTAAATACAGTTTCATCTCACTGATTTATAAAACACCTATTTATTTAATTTATGCATTACACATTTCTTTTATTTTAATTAAAGACTTACATTTTTTTCGTTTTTTCCAATTTGAAAACATGGTTATTAATTTAATTTTTATTTTAAGAAATAGTATAATATGAAATGTATTATTAAATATATCAAATATGATCTAACTTATAACTCACAATGATATTACTATTTTAACTTTTATATTAGTACGTTTTACTGACATTCCGTAGCTGAATTAACAAATTCAACTGTAGTAGTCCATTCAACTATTATTGTTAGTTATTTTGATTAAAAACGACGGCATAGTTCTATTAGTGTATGAAATAAAAACTATTAATTACAATTAACAATGACAATTGTAAGTTATAATTATCTCAGTATTTTTTTACTTTTCATTTTTTCATGTCCAATTTAATTGGTAATTACATTTGATCAATTTCTCTTACACTTTCACCGTGCAAATTCAATAAAAAATATCATTATGAATTATTATAATGCGTCATAATGAGATTGTGTCTTATATTTTCTTTCTTATATTGTTCTATAACGCGAATACAAGAACTCAGATTATAATAGGGATATAATCGAATAAGTGAAAGCTTTTAAAATTCTTTTTAAAAACCACATCACATACAACTTTTTCGAAAGGACTTCGCACTTGAATGAAATATTTACGTCATGCAAGCAAACAAACATACGATCAGAAAACAAATCCTTAAGACGTGTAATAGTATTTTTTGTATCAAGGGAGACAAAAACAGAAATTCGCTACCTCGTGCGAAATTTACAATCCGAGCCGAAGGCGAGGTTTGTAATCGCACGAGGAAGGGATTTCTGTTTGTCTCCCATGGTGCAAACGATATTTTTCGTTACGAGGGAACGAAAAAACGCACTTTTCAAAAACCTCCTAGGAGTGAAAAGTGCGTTTTTCGTGGCTGAGTAACGAAAAAATATTTGTTGTGGTAAATATAATACGAAATAGTGCGTACGGTGATTTTATCTTGTAAGGTATGTAATTAATATTTATGAGTCATTCAAAGATAAAATTATTCCGTTTGACTTAGTGGAAGTAACGCTGAGATGCAGCAAGAATTTTCGAACATTACATTACTCACGTGAATTTACAATTTCAATTGTGCCAATTGAAAAACATTCATTCGAAATAAATCCAGGAAAGTTTCGAGAAAATGCTTTTCCCGCAGAAAGTAAGATAATATACTGCAATCTTTTGTTAAAGAAATAAAAATGATTTGCTGCTTCGATGGTCAGCGTCCACTCATTCTGTAATGCAATTGAATTACAAATAATAGATGAAAGTACAAAAGCAGAGACTGTAATTAATTCACTGATTAATTAGTCAATTTTAGTATTGCCCATTTATATGCATTTATAATTTGACCTATATTTATTTTTCTGGTAGTGATTAACAATAATCACCAATGGGCCTCATTTTTAGAGAAAAAAGAAAAAAGAATTCAGTGAATTTTTGTATGTGATTTTTCGAAAATTGATATACAGAGAAAGTACGTTAATTAACATAATTATACAACGAATGATCTCATGTCAAATATCTCTACTGGTTGTATATAGGCATACCTTACAGATATTGATTATAAATTCATTGATGGAAATTTCAGTTTATGTGTATATAAATGTCATGAAGTTGACCTTAAGGTGTTTTATAACAGGTGAAATTGAGAAAAAAAATAGTTTTAATATAAATGGTAGAGATCTTTTTAAGATATAATGGAAAGATACAAATTGTATAAATTAAAACGAGTTAACTCAGAGAAAATTTTAGAAAAATAGATTTGTGTAGCATATTTTATATTTTATACGCAAATATTAAGAAATATTAAATTTATCTTGTGTTAATATGAATTGTTTGATTGACAATGTTGATTGAAAAGAATATAATTTTTATTGACTATGATTAAATTAGTTAAGTCTTAGATCGAATTGAATAGAAGAATACTGATATAGTATGAGCAGGAAGTAGAATTCTACATGTTCGCATATCAAATATATTTTCTGAATTTTTTGAGTAGAATGATTGGTTAGCAGCATAATTTGAAAACGTATCTGATTTCACACTAGAATACTATATTCAATTTAATATACTGTCTTTCTTCATAATGAAATTTTTATTTTATATTAGATAGGAACATTTGAACTGAAACTAAAAAAATACAACTAAATATGTTTATTGATTTAACAGAATGTCGAATTAAGCCGAATTTGTTTTTTACTCTCATTGTGGTAGGAGAAAATAAAAAAAATATTTATATAAAGTACATAAAACCTAATGAAAACAGAACTGATGACTGAAAGATAAACTTTTAAAGACTGATGTTAGACATAATATCATATTTCATATATTCATAATGATATTACCATGACATTGCAGAACATTGTAAAGCAGACAAAATTACAGTCTTTTTGAAACAATTTTCGTTAGATTATTTTTACGAATCGATGTATATCACTTCACGTTTATTTGTAACTTTATTTATATACGTGACTCATATTTGGCATTTGAATTTATTTACGCAAAATCGTACGTACATTTTAACTGAAACTTGTTCAGCTTACTTTTATAATTCACTTGCAATGATTCAATTATATAAGACGTATATTTTATAATTATTATGCTTAAGAGATTAACCGGTATGACAATTTTAATAACGCTAAATAAGTTTAAAAAGCAATCAAATAAAATTATGTAATATTTCATACAATTTTTAATTTAAAAGCCAAAAAACGTTTTATATAAATTATAGTTTTTTTTAATGGAATGAATGCCGAAGCATTTGAACAAATGATTGAGTAAACTTATTCCCAGAAGATAATATAGTAGGTGCGACAAATTGGCTGTGGTTTTCTGTCACCAGAAAATGTCATCCATTGTGACGAAGCAAAAACTTTTTACCTTTATTTTTAAAACCTTCAAACGAAATAAACAATGTATCCTTTCATGTATCCGATATATGCAATTCATCCTTCTTTTCGTAAATATCTCCGGAAAAATCTTCCCATTTTGTTAAAATGAAAGCATCACAATTTCAACAGTTTTTTCTTTGGGACGCTCTTGGAATAATAATGCATTATATTTTTCAGTGGAATAATTACTCAGGTATTAGGCCAAGAGATAGCGTCACAAATCTTGATTAGAAAACTTTTTTCACATGTATGAATACTTACATTTGAATGTCCTAAAAAGGATACCACAAGTCTGCCACAAGTCGGCGTTTCGTTGCTTTTAATAGGGCAAAATTACAATTATTTTATAATTTTGTGACGGGACTAATATGAAAACTTTTTTTTCTTTTGTACACTTGTTTTTCAAGACATTTTAAATACAAAACTGTCAGTCTGCCACTCTGCGAGTGAAACAAAGCAAGTCTGCCAGGGGGAGAACAGCGCAAAAGCAAGCATTGATTTGACTGATTTGAAAACTTGGCAGACTGATGGCAAATTGTTCTTTTCTAGATAAATAATGAAAAAAAAAAAACAGTCTGCCATCTATTTAGTGGAACATTCTTGTAATAATCATACAAAAACATATTAAAAGGTGCATTGGGTTTTTGTCGCGATAAAAATTAATAAATAATTAAACATATATTATTTTTTCCTATTTACAGTAGTAAATCTATTAATTTAATCTAAAACTATTACTCTATCTAATAAATATTTTAAACTCCTAAGTAATATTTCATTTTTAATATTAATGAATGACTTTAAAAATAAACTACTGGAAAACACAATCTGCCACCTAACAAGATATCAAAAATAGCAATTTTTCAAATAGCTCGTATTTTGTCAAAACACAAGCAAATGAAAAATTAAAAAAGCGGATTATTTGGGAAGGTGTCTAGTTTAGTTTACATGCACATCCGACATTTTTTACCCCACCTCTCGAATTACTCCCCCCCAAAAAACAAGTGTACAAAAGAAAACAAAGTTTTCATATTAATCCCGTCGAATTGTAATTTTGCCCTATTAAAAGTAACGCAGCGCCCTCTTGTTCCACCGATCGGCTGGCAGACTTGCGGTATGCTTTTTAGGACATTAAAAACTACATTCTTATGCATATAAAAAAAATCTTTAGATCAGGCACGATTTTGTGACGCTATCTCTTGGACTATATATTGACACGGGAAATAATATAAACAAACGCCAGAACGCAATAGTGGCAGATACAAAAAAATACGAAGGATAATAATAAAAAGAATCAAAAGAATAAGCAGAAGAGTAAAGTAACGTTTATACGTGAAAGGAGGGGAAAGAGGAGGAGAACTAATTGTGAGAATGAATAATGTTCGAGTTCATTGTTCTTTCGAGGTCGAAATGATCACGTTGGCGAACGACGCGGTTCGTTGCCAGTTGGTCTGCTGAAAACAACGTGTTAAGAGTAATGCGGTCTCTTTTTTTATTTCTATATCCCCTGATTCTCTCACGGATCTTTTGATATGACGCGAAAGTTTTAGACTAATGAAAGGAATGTGTGCTGTTTTTATACTTGCAAAGCAAAATGGGTGTCAGTCAGTTCCCACTGGCGCGGGCTGATTCTATTTTTCCACCTTTTTTCAGTCCGCGAGTCCGGAAAGAAACATTTTCCCTTTAGAGGATGCGTCTGCTTGTCTGCAAGTCAATCGCTTCTTTGTTTCAATTTTCGTTCAGATTTCAATGCTACCATTAGGAAGGAAGAATCGTTTTTCCAACAAGTAGAACGTGCTGATTTTTAAGTTTTTGATCAGTTTGTTTTGATTTGTTAAAGAAATGTATTGTAAAGTTTGTCTTCAATCACTTTTTATAGTTAATGCAAGCAAAATTTTGGTTAAGCAGACCATTTTATGGTTGAAATAAAATATTTAAATATTTTTGCTCTGTGTATTTATTAAAAATTATGTCATATAATTTCATTGGGTAGAATTTATTAAATATTTAAGGAAATACACAGACCTTTAAATAATTTGTATTATCGATTTAATGGAATGTATTTTGTTAGAATAACTTTTTCATTTTTGGTAAAAATATAATTACTTTCTCAAATATTTTGTCTTCACATAGTTACGCCCCTAACACAACAGGTTTATCGAAATGATATTTGATAAATGAAATAATAATATGAAACTTAAGTTTATAAATTACTCAATTAAGTTACTTTTTCTGAAATATTTGTAAAAATTGTAAATATTAAATAAACATCGAATCGATGTTTGGCCGTCGATATTAAATCGATATGGAAATAATATTATAGCAATATTCATTTAATATATAAAACTTTCGATATTGAACAAATATTATATAGACATTATATCGAGCTTCAATCGATGCTTGAATGATTAACATCGATTCGATATCAACTGAGCGGACATTCACATATCGATTTGATATTGATATAATAATTTTGAAATATTAAATCAATGTTAAATCAATATTATCGTCGATATCAAACAAATATCATTTCGATGAACCTGTTGTGTTAGAGGTCACTGTAGGTTTTCATTGATGCTGTTTACAAATAAGTACCTGAGTTAAAAATCGTGTGTGAAATTATAAACTTTTGCCATATAAATAGATATATTGTGTATAATAATTTTTTAACCGAATTCATTATTATGTACATAGAAATTGTAGTAAATGATTGTACTTCTTACGTAAATGTTAACAAAAAAATGATAAAAAGTTAAATATTATATTTTGCTTTTCATTTCCTGAATTCTAATCTTTTAAACAGATTTCTACAGGTTTCTATTACATACTGACGTAGTTTAAGACAGCCTGATTTAATTGATTTATTATTGTTATCATAGCTAATTGAAAAGAAATATGTTTTCACACACTAGCTGCCAACCGATCATTCACTTGATTATTATTAATTAGAAGTAACAGTCCATGAAAATAATAAGTTTCTATTATTTTATAAAAAATGTATATATAACGATACTGTGGAGTTTATAATTACTAGGCGGGCCCTTATCGAAATCTTCTACAAATAATACAACTTTTTATTGACAGTTACACTTTAATCATAGATCTTGAACTTTTCTTTTTTTTAATAACATTATGCGTACATTAGCAAAAATTAATTAAATTTTGCTGTAAAAACCTTAAAAATGAAAATAATTTTAGTAATACATTATTTTTTGAACAAATATTATTTTTTTTCACAGAGAAATTTGATGCCTTTCTTCCGACGGATGCATAATGCTACTGAAAGCAGTAAATTTTCAAGATACATTTTTATTCTGAACATTATGGCATATTATAAGTTTTTTTAATTTTAAATCATAATATTTTTTTTTATAATCAGAAAAATGTATTATAAAAATATTCAATCGAATAATGATTTCTGTCAAAACTTTTGATCGAAGTTGATCGAAGAATTTTATAAGCTATAATATTTAGTGGTATTTACCTTTAAAAACATCGCTGTTGAAGCGAGCCAAGTCATTATGTGACACGTTAAGGTACAGCAAATTCTTCAGACTGGAAAATGCCCCGTCTTCCATGTACGTTAGCTCGTTTTCGCTGAAATCTACTCGTAACAAGGATTCGCCGAGAGTTGAGAAAGCACCGCGCGGTAATGAGACTGTGAAGTGAATTTCAATATTACATGGAATGTTATTCAATAAAGCTATTTAGTAATTGATTGCTTTTAGTTAATTCTATTCTTCTATTATAGTTCATTGCATTAAACTTTTTTTCTTTTACGATAATTAATTTATTGCAACATATAGGGATGTGACATCTACATGATTGATGATAAACTATTCAAAATTTCTGAATAAAATATATTTTGCAAAAAAGTTAGACTATAAGAGTATTCAAAGGAATAATCCTTAGATTTGGATTGTGTAATTAAAATTGCATCAATTTTTAGTTGAACAAATTGTAAAATGTATAAATTCAAATTAAAAATGTTTTTTTGGGATAGAATAATTTATTATCTAACGGTACTTTTAGTTGTATATTTAACTGAAATATAATATTATAAGATAAATGAATTATAATCCTGCAAGTGAAATGGACATAAATCTGAAAAAACCAATTACCAATATTGTTTTTTGCAAGTGTTAAAATTCTAATAGCTTTCGGGCCTTTCAAAGATTGAGCTGGAACTGCGGTCAAGCTATTATCATCCAAGTAAATTTCCTCCAAATTATCGCAGCCTTTAAACATTCCCTCTTCGAGACTTCTGATGCCATTTCCCCGGAGATCCAAAAGTCTGAGATTTGGCAAATCATGAAACTCAATGCTTGAGAATATTGGATTCAGATTATCCCCCAGAAGATTGTAAGCTAGTCGTAATTCGCGTAGACGAGTCAGCTCGTGCAAAATTCGATCCATTAGTCTGGAAATGGCATTTTCTGAAAGATCGAGCTTTTCTAAAGAAGGCAGCACTTCGACCAAGTCAGCTGGAACTGAACGATATCCGCTATTTTTGCGGCTTATAGCGATTATAGGCTGACCATCGAGTATATCCAGTGTGTCTGGCGTGAATATCACTCTGTTGCAATTCATTTCCAATGTCTTCGGATGCTTCGGTGATATTGCACAAGAACATGGCACTCGAAGATCGTTCTTCATTTCGACGCATGGTCGCCATTGTGCGCTGCTTGGTTGAACCAAGGAAATCAAAAGAAGAAGGCCCGATATTAAATGTGCACTGAAACATGAAGCAAATTTGTTCCGTCATTATTTGTTCTAATTAAATGTACGTCAAGTTGTCATTCAATCTATTTTTTAAATTGAATAAAAAACATGAATCAAATTTGCAACAGTGTTAACAATTATATTATAATTAAATTTAGCATTGTATCAAAAGAGATTAAATATATATTTTAAAATTAGTGTACTGTAAAAACAGTCTAAAAGTACGTTCCCACATGATCGAAAATATATGTCAAAATATAAAAAATATATATTTTATATACTTGACAAATACATATATATATGGAATATATTATTTATGTATTTTAATATATATAAAAAATATAATTTCGAAATATATTTTCAGCAAATATATACTAAATATATAAAATATATATTTATAAATATATTTTTTATATATTTCATAAATATATATTCTAAATCTATTCTAAATATAAACAAAATATATTTTA